>JAJHSJ010000611.1:0-42030 GCA_021015155.1 Magnolia officinalis | reverse complement strand
AAGGGAGTATTCTTGGAAGCTTAAAAAGAATCGGGCTTAAAATGGCTGTGGGCCATAAAGGGTCGTACAGTAGTAAATTTCTCTATATAAAGTGCCCCAGAGACAGAGAGAGAGAGGTGCACCAATGGCCGGTATGCCGCACTTCTCCTCGTACCCTACCCGGTTCCGGCCACATCAACCCCACCTTCCAATTCGCTAAGCGCCTCATCCGTACAGGAGCCCGCGTCACCTTCCTCACGACCACCTACGCCCACCGGCGCATGTTAAAATCCCCCGCCCCAGACGGTCTATCCTACGCCACCTTCTCCGACGGCTACGATGACGGGCCATTTACACCGACGACAAGGCCGAGGCCTGGGTCCAGTCAGGCAGCTCGGCGCGGGTGGCACTTGCCAACTCATGCACACCTTGCTAACGAGCGCCGCCCGGTTACGTGCGTTGTCTACACCATCATCCTCTCATGGGCTGCTGACGTGGCGCGTAGTCTGCACACCCCGTCCGTACTCCTTTGGATCCAACCAGCAACGGTGTTCGCCGTTTTGCTACCACTATTTTCATGGCTACGACGATCTCATCGTCAAGGGCATTGAAAAAGACCCTCTTGTTCCATAGAATTACCAGGCCTGCCACCACTCACCTCCAAAGAACTACCCTCATTCATTTTCCCTTCTTACACAAAAATTCCATTTTCTTAGCATTCAAAGAACAGTTTGAACGTTGGATAGAGAAGAAAGGCCGCGTGTGCTCGTAAACACGTTCAATGAAATGGAGCCAGATGCGATCAAGGCCATCGATCAGGTGGATCAGATAGGTCTGGGACCGCTTATCCCTTCGGCGTTCTTCTATGGACAAGACCGTCCCACGCTACCGACGATGGTGATATGTACACGAATTCAAAAAACTACATCAAGTGGCTGGACACAAAGCAGGTTTCAACGGTTGTTTATGTGTCCTTTGGTAGCATCTTGGTGTTGTCGATCAATCAGAAGGTGGAGATTTTAAATGGGTTGCTCGATAGTGGCCGTCCGTTCTTGTGGGTCATCAGGCCCACTGAAAATGGGTCCAGAACAGATGACGAGAATGAGTTCTGGGAGAAAGTGAGTGTGGCGGAGGAGAGGAAAGAAGCTATGGTGGTGCTGTGGTGTTCTCAGTTGAAGGTTCTGTGTCACTCGTCTGTAGGGTGCTTTGTGTCGCACTGCGGGTGGAATTCGACTACGGAGAGCTTGGCCGCAGGTGTGCCGATGGTGTGTTTGCCGCATGCGCTGATCAGCCGACGAATGCAAAGATGTGAGGAGGTTTGGAAGTCGGCGCAAGAGCAAAGGCTAATGGAGAAGGAGTTTCGAAGGTGGAGAGGTGAAGAGATGCTTGGATTTGGTGATGGGAGGAGAATGTGGTGAAGAGATGAGAAAGAATGCTGTAAGATGGAGAAGATTTGGCTAGCGTGGCAGTAAGAGAAGGTGGGCCGTCGATTGGAATATCCGGGCATTTGTGGAGGAGATGAGAAGTGAAGGTGGACCTAGAGAGAAATGATGTGAAGTGTACACAAACGTCTCCCTCTCCTCCAGAACATTTGAACCTTGAAAAGGAGGCCACGGCGACATGGGAATCACCAAGGGTAAAGGCCATTTAATGTGGAAATCAATGATCAGCCGATGATTCTGACGGAACTCTGTCGGATGATGCTACCCATCACGGCTTGTAAAGAGATGATCACGACATGGGAATTTAAATTATAGGGTAGGGATCGTATGATCGGTTGATTTTTGCATTGTGGCTTACCATAGTTATTAAGAATTTACATATTTTATTTTTAATTTTTGTCTCACTCAACCAACCATGTGATCATCCTCCTGGACTTCAAGTTTCTTCGCATACACAAGTGGCCCAGATCAAGTACGCTAGCATCTAATCCTGAGAAAGTTGAATGTGGACTGGTTCTATATTTCTCATCTCAACCAGGGGCCACATGTCAAAGGTTAGGATAATCCTACGGGTGTTTACACTTCGTTTTGCTTTCGATCACGTGTACACTACACGGGCGTGCCAAAATTGATAGGCAGCATGATCCAAACCAATCGACTTTGACCTGGAGCATCAAAATAAGCAAATATATATGTAGAGTATAAACCTACACGACTAAATTATAAAAAGATCAGTCACTTGTTCAGCCACTCATAAAATTTAACGATGATTAGGTGATAATTGAATGGTGAGATTCTTTTTTCGAAGATGGGTTACTTTATACTTTTCATAAGAAATGACCTTTAGAATACCAATCTAAATCAAACAAAAGGAAAAACTCACAATGGGTCATTAGGAGCAACTGAAAGAATGCATCTCTTGAAAACACTGCTTGATATTGGATAAATAACAAATCTATCTTACGAGCATAGGCTTGGATTACAACTAAAGATTATGGCTAAGAATTGTCATTACTCACAAGATAAGCTGAGATAAAAGATAAGTTGATAATTTTGACTGATTGTTAATTTGTTGTGTTTTGATATTGTTAGGGTTTTTCTCTATCACATTCTTCTATTATTTATAGATTTCTATTATAACTTATTCTTCTATATTCTTATTTTATTACTGCAACGGTTACAACAGTCGAAAAGTCTTTTTAAATTCCTTTGTTCTCTTGATCCTTCTTTTAATATGTTTTTCCTTACTAGAGTTCCACTTCTGTCAGCCAAGGCCTTATTGCCCTCGTTCGCCTTTTATATCTTAAACGGCTTGGTCGCGCTTCTTGTATATCGACTGTAACACTCCATGGGCCATCCACTGATGTGTAGAACTATATTTACGCCAGCTGTAATCTTACAAAAAGTGCTCTAAATCTTTAAAGATCTTTGTATCAACTTCTTATTCCTTATGCAATGCCACATGTCACCCTCTTATTGACTTTCTCAAATAGCCAGAAATAAGGTACAACATTGCCCCCACGTTGATTTGCCTTTGAGAAAAAAGTGAAAACGACATTATTCCATTGCCCAATATCATAAATGCAATCGGCCATTAATCCATGTGTTGTTTCCCCATTGATTTTACTTGACTGATGTCGTGTCAAGAGATATATATCCTTTGTCACACTCTTATAGGCAGTCCATGTGACAAGCCGTATAAAACCGTATCATACGAGGAATCATGATTACCTTTTCATTAAAGCACACATATCGTAACCGATACATAAGAAACTTAAGTCGGTGCTTCTCCCCTTTCATTCTTTCTTTTCTCCTGCATCAAACTCTTTCCGATTTCCTCCTCAATTCACCATGGCTGCATCTTCTTCTTCTTCTTGTCTTCTTCTGTTCTAGATTTCCACTTGGAATTCTTCATCAAAGACATTGATATTTTATCATCCGGAGTGATTAATGATATCCTATTCAACACTCCAACTGAATCAGACACTACATTATTGATGCTCAGTCCTTTTCATCCGATAATCACCTATGAACAACTTCGTGAAATCGAGCCTAGCTTTACGAAGTTCCCTGATGAAGTTCTACTAGTCCAATCGAGCATCTTTTGGACCCCTCTAACGCATTCAAGTCTCCACGAGCATGATCGAAATCGATGAATGGATAGGTTGAATGGTTTACTCGCGTTGAAACACAACATGGAAGTGCATGGAAGCAAGTAGGAATTTATTAGTGCATCAAATTGTCTTTGCATGAATATCCAACTAATTCCTTCCTTCTTGCAGCTGTATCGAATTTATAGAGTTGATCGATCAATATATTCCATTTTTGATGCGGCCCCATGGGTCCAGTGATCATTGATGTGTGTGCATTCACTCCCCTTCTACCCTATGGTGAGCCTATCTACATGGGCTTTATTTCGAAAAATCTCATCCTTCCACTCTCATAAACAAGACCAACAATGCATATTCTACCTTCATGGCTCTTCAACGAAAATCTAGGAATGAGGTTGATGATCAAGAACATACATTGTTCCTACTGATGTGGATTTGTCGATTTTTGTTATGTGTGAGTTCTCTGCAAATCATCAAGGAATATATTCCTCTGGCTGAGGCGCTCGCTCGAGGATGTCAACTTACCTTTGCCCCTTTCGTGCTCGGTCACCTTTATAATAGCATGTATGAAGTAACCACTAAGGGATTCTACTACTCTGGTGGGCCTATCTGGCTTGTCCAGATGTGCTTTTATAAATATTTTGGGATAAAGTTCGTTAAATCCACTCCAACACAATATTTTCTATTACAAGAATAACTATTCTTTTGCCGAATGTATGAACTTCTTTCTTTCTTTCACTCTCAACAAATCTAGTTATACCTTTTGGCCATTTAAGGATAAGGAGTTTGGTCCAACATGGTTCACTGAAGAATATGAATTGACTGGCACCAAATTCGCAAACCTTAAGGATGCAACTTGGAAAAGATATCTAATCTGAAAAGATTTACCATATGGCAGCACTATAGACACGGGTGTTAATGCCAAGGCCGGCATTAAACAACACTGCCCCAATCTACTTGTGCACCAGCTTGGTTTGGCTCAAGGTATTCCTTTTTCATTTCATTCATCAGACTTGTAACCAACCTTCGAGTCATCGACCAATCGCAAACTTGATCACCATCTATCAGACTCTCCATAAAGGATATGAGTCCATAATTAGTTCTTCTTTGACACTCCCCCTCTTCACCAATTATTTGTAATAACTAGAATCATTCCACCCTTGGTGGAAGAATTATTATGAGACTTTGATCAGCAGGTCTCATGAATTAATAATCGGTTGGTTTTCTTCTTCATTAAAGGAGAAAAAACTTGTGGTGGAGAAAAATAAAACAAACAAAGAAAGTACCAAGAAGTTGACTACTCCTCATTCGGTCGTGCCTCCTATCCAGAGAAAGACACAATTAAGGAAGGAAACCTCGACAACATCAACCATCACATCTCCAATACTAATAAAGACGGTTGATTCTTCTTTTTCTTTAATAAAAAATGGTCGAGGTAGTTCAACTTGAACCGAAGCCTCAGAAGACCATATCAGTAGATCCAACTAAGATGGTTTTAAATACTGCTTCAATCCCAACGCTTACAATTCCTTCAACTATTTCAAAGTTCTTTGATCTTGGACCTCTTGTAATGCCTTGTCCTATTCCGCCTATAACATTTAGTTGAACTGTTTCAAGTATTTTCTCTTTGTCCAAAGTTATTACAAATTTGAGAAGTATTACATGTAACATCGTAGATTTTTGCTATTTTGAATTTTCAAAAAACCGTTGAATTTTTTTTTTTTGTTATAATTAGCTTACATTATCACTTACCGACCCTTAACACTCGAGTGTGAGCCTATACACAGGTGGTATCAGTAAAGAACCTCACAAATTTAATTAATCAACCGTAGGAAGTCAATGAATCCGCTTGATTACTTAAACATCGAGTCTAGCCTCGTGATTTGTTCATCTAAGGCTTGAATTTATCCGACCTATTACTGACTAATCAAGACAACCACAACTAAACAAAGACCTACCAAAAGCCGAGACAACTAGGGGTCGGATCTTAATTAACAAACCAAACTGACCTACTTACTCCTTTAATCTAAGAACCAATGGTTTATGGTGATTATGATCAAATTATCATTTCCTCAAATTGCGAATAGGCCACACTATGAACTTAACTAATCCAAACCTTAATTATTGGGCACAAGATATCTCACTATCTAATTCATTCAAAAAATGCCCCGATTTTCTGAATAAGCTCTACACCGCTCGTTAGTGGGCCACTAAACTGAAGACTATAGAAAGACATTTGTCTTAGTGGGCTTGTCGTCCATATAAGGACGAGCTGAGATCGCGTATCGAATAGCTTAACTTGGACTTGCAAGACTAGTGCATAAGATGTGTGAATATTCATGAAATTAATCAAGAACTTAAGTTAGTTGTCTACATCAGTCTTTCCCAAAGTTGTGGCTTTCGCATCATTAGACCACAACCAAATTTAGGGCAACAACCTAAGTTAATATCTTGCATATATCTGTATAACTGCGTCCCTGATCGATCATCAGTGACTGTCAAATTAACTTTTGATCATACTCGTTGATTGACGTATGCAAATGGCAGGACGATCATATCCATATATAGATAATCACTAGAGCCAAATATCCTATGGTGTATATCGACCCCTACACCCCATAGTAGACCCCAAAGATTAGAAATACCCTCCCATAAGGCTGGTGTAATGAAAACATATGCCTTAGGGTCATTTGCATAATTTCTAGTACTATAAATATAGCATTTGAGGGTAACCCTTGCTCTAATACAATTTTTGCCCTAGAGAAAGAGAGAAAGAGAGAAGGAGAGAAGGAGAGAATGGGAGAATGGAGAAGACAAAGAGCAAGTGAGCGGGAGATTGGTGTCTCCTTCACCAAATCCCTCAATCCAAGCCTTAGCCTCGACCGTTCTCCTTCGTCGAATCCACCCCACTCGCGATTAACACGTAAAAAATGAACCCTACTTCCTAACCTAGGTTTTTCTAGGATGAATTACAAGAATCTCACCAATTCCTTTAAATTTGGTATAGGAATAATTTTTTCCCCAAAACCCTAACCTTGAATGCCTAAAAATCAGAAATTCTTTCTTAAAGTGTGGACTATTATTCCTAAGTTACCATTTATCGACCCTCGAAGGTCTCAGTAAATGATTTCTTGTTGTTGGTGGCATAGTGTATGCTAACATGTCCGTATTTCAATTTTGATTGCAATATATATTATTACTTGTTATTGATGTTCACATGTTCGATGAAATGCTTAAGTGATGGTGTTGTGTCATTAATGCTCACATGTTCGATAAAATGCCTAAGTGATGGTGTTGCGTTATTGATGCTGACATATTCGATGAAATGCCTTAGTGATGTTTATAATTGCTTACGATGTTGGATCAATTGGTAAATTTCTTGAATCATGGGATAGCCCAAGTTAGGTCGGCCACCCTAGGCTTGTACGATCGGCCCGGGTTGAACACGGACAACCAACAGTAGGTGGACTACACGGGATGGTTGCACCCAATGCTGTTGTATATGGATTCTCCCAGGTCAATCAAATTAGTCTACCAGTTAATTGATCATGTATGTACACCATGTATGACATGATCAACTGGAATCTAAGATACCCCGTTTTCCTAAACAACTCCATTCATAACCATTAGTGCATTACGATCCGACTAAGACTTATGAGTAGGGCATGGTGGTATGAGACACTATGTCTGAGCTGTCGGCCTATGCTGGGGTGACAAGCCTCCCCATAGTGACTAGTGAACATTGTTGGAGGTGATAGATTGTGTTCAAATGACCCCCGTCAATTAATACACAACCGATGGTTACATGCTAGAGAAGCGTTTGAACGACCTGGGCGTATATGTAATTGGGTGACAAGTCATTTCCTTTGTGTTGATCCAATTTTTATGTGACAAGCCCACACCTCTTAACTGAGTGATTATACTTAGTGTTTGGGTGACGATCGACCCATCCTGGGTTGATCCTCATACTTTTAGGTATCATGATGTACCTTTAAAATTATCACTACCAAAAAATGATCAAAGGTTACAGACCATGCAACCTTTTAGCTACGGATATAAACCGTAGCTTTATTCCTACGGTTTAAAGTCGTAGCTAAAAATAAGAAAACCGTAGCTAAAAACTAATGCCACCAGACATACGTATGACATATGACAGCCCCATAAGGAACTCTACGAGGCCAATTAAAATGTGTGTGCTCCATCTAATACGTCTATCCATTTTGAAAGATCATTTTAGGCAAGAGTGCAAAAAAGGAAGTAGATCAAAGGCTCAAGTGGACCACACGGTAGGAAATAATGGAGATTATATACGTACCATTGATCGATGGTGTGGTTCAATTTGACCTTTGATTTGCCTAGATTTTTGGGTCATTCTCTATGAAAAAATTACAAAATTAATGGACGAAGTGGATATATCAAATGCATCATGATGGACCCCACAAAGCCCCTGACTAGACCGTCCGTCCAAAAACGTGCGTACAAGGAGGGGCTACAAAGGATAACACAACGGCTACCGCTAGATTACTTTTAGCAACGGTCTAAAACCATAGTAGGTAAAAAGGCAGAAATGGCCCCGCGCTGCCCTTTTTCTCCTTCCCCCTCAAACGAATTTTCTAAAATTCCTCTCTCCCTCCACTCCGGGGAGAAAAACCCAAATCAGCCCGTCCCTTTTCTCTCTCTCTCTCTATCTCCCGAACCCTCCCTCATGAATACTCCCCTTTCACGAACCCCTCTTCTCTCCCTAAGCATCCCCTCTCTCTCGATCTCAAGAAGACTCCCCTCTCTTACGCCATAATCCGCGTCCGTTTTAGGTATGCGAGATGGATTATCTTCTTCTTTATCTTTTGAATATTCATATTTCTGTCTTTTTTTTTTTGTGGAATTGGATTTGGGGTTTCAGGGGTATTGATTAGATTGATTGGGGGTTTAAGGGGGTTCAGAGATTCGGGGTTTGTGCTGATGCTTGCGACATTGAGCATGAATTGAGCCACACCCAGAGGGACAGTCAGGATGGAAATGGCAACCATTGAAACCTTCTTAGGGTTTCTGTGGCCCCTATGAATGTTCGGTTGGGGGAGTTCAATCCCCTATTGGATCATATTCAATCCCCTATGTATGTGTTTTAGATAAAACGCCTCACCATTAAATGGTTGAAACAAATGTACACCCACAGACTTTACTCGTAATGTTTTAAGCCATAGGTTTGAAACCCCTGGATTTGAAATCCTCTTGTTGTTCTCAGTTTAGCTTGCCTGGTTAAGAGTGTGCTGGCTAGATGTGGTGGTCCAGATCGTATTGGGTCTTCTTACTCTACCTTGTAGTTTTTTTCCCCTTTTCATGTCTTTTGTTGTATAACAGGAGAGGCTTGGTGTTTTTGTGGTGGCTGGATATCTTGTGGAGTTGCTGAATTTTAGAGCTAGGACATGCATACTTTCCTCTCTATTTCCAACAGTAATAACATCTTCTATTTTTTAAATACCTTTGAAATTTTATTTTTTTTTCCTTTTCTCCTTATTTTAGGCTTTGGAGAAACATAGGATTGATCAGTCGCTTGAACACACTAGCCTGTTTATTAAGAAGTTGAAGAAAGTGTTGGAGGGCTGCCTATGTTCTTCACAAAAAGGGTGAAGAAGCTCCTGGTAAAAATCCTGCAATTTGATGTTAGTTTCCTTCACACACACACCCACCCACCCATGCACCCACAGTGAAATTAAATAGATGAGGGAGACAGAAAAGAAGAATATCAAGGGTCAATCCCTGCCTACTTAGTACTAGAAAAAAGATTTTAAAAAATGGGGATATGTTTGGATAACAAATGGAATCCTTAAAAAATGGGGATATGTTTGAAGAGGATTCTTAGTGTGGATAAGAGTAATGGTTGAAGTGTTGAATCCATGTATCTAAACAGCTCATCTTGTCGAGCAAAACTATTTCCATTTCCTCATGGATTCCATGTATCCAAACATGCCCAGGATGAAAACAACCAACAGAAATCCCAATGCTAACATCAAGTGGTGCTTTCATTACATTACTTACCATCCTTGAGATAAGATTTCAAAACTTTTTCGTGTTTTAGCTGGTTTCAAATCAAGATCATAGATGCATGTGTTTAGATGAAGATCAAGATCAAGATCATAGAGCTAGTTTCAAATTTTCTTGTGTTGTAAAAAAATCTAAACGAACTTGTGGTTCTCAAAACCTGTTGCTACCATCTCATTTGATTTCACTCATCGAGGCTGCGATTGGTCCACCTGATCAGTGGAGTGGCCGTGCTTTTCAGCCAGGGCATCTACATGTTAGAAATCACCTTATAGATAACCTCAGTTTCATCCTAGTGTGCTACATGGGCTTATTTATTAAGTGTCAAGAGTCTCAAGATGGCTTCAAGCTTCCACTAGCATGTCACATTGGCACATGGATTAGCATTTTTCTCAGAAAATTTTAATGGGCATATTAAATAAAGAAAGACAATATAGAAGGGATCCATCAATGGAATCGATAAGACGCAATGCATAAACAAGGACAATTGACTCCTTAGCAAGTATTTTAGGAAAATCAATAAATTAACGATCGATAAGATTTTTTATTTTTTATTTGCTAGTTACACTGTTTGTTGAAGATCTTGAAATTTGATATGGTTTACAGGAATTTGACTGAGCTGGACATACAGGAGAATGGGGTAGATGATCTTGGGGGCAATTGACTAAGTTGCTTCCCTGAAAGCTTCACATCTATGGATGCTTTCAAATTGTGGAATCAGTTTCCAAAATAATTACCATTGTTATTTCAAATCCTTAGCACCAGCCCATACAGAGTAGAGGCTATCATACGATTGAGAGTAGTCATAAATTTCAAGATAGCCCATTCCTTCAGAAAAGGTATTTCTATGGTGGATGGCCTGGCTAAAGATTCTATTCATGGTTGTTAGCTGGGCCACACTTCTTTAAGATTTCAGAGGGATTTCATTTTATGCGCTCATGAAGAACTGGAATTCCATTAAGGATGCTTGTTGTGTTTCTTGTTTTGGCATGCTTGTTTGCAGAAAATTGAAAGCCTACCGACCGATTTTCCGCCCCAAAGAAATCACCAAAGAATAAATTGATGTATCGACTCACCATTAGAAAGTTTCCCTATGCAGGTAAGTTGTGTACACATGTCCCTTTTTATATTCGAGCCATTCCCTTGATTTATGCAAAATTAGGCTACCCAAAACTTATGGACAACTCCCATTGTGTTTGAACTGCTATAACTAGCATGTGTGGATTGGCATAAGTGCGAATGCACTTGCCCTAAATGTTTTTGAGGTGTCTAGTCCTCTACATGAAGTAAATTTTTCTGAGGGAGTATTGAAGCTCTCTGGAAATTTATTTGGTCATTTTGATACTTTCTCCCCAAAGGTATGCATGATTCACATCCAAAGGTTGTGTTTGGATGCAATATTCATGAACTTCATAATTTTATTCTTTTCATATGTGCAGTTATATCTACTGATATTTTCTTTGAAAATCTAGAACCCGAGATTTTAAGGATTCATCCTGTTTTGTCGATAATATATGTGACAGTTCTACATAATGCTGCTACTCAAGCCACATGCACCTCCCAGAACCGCATTCATAATATCTCTGCATTCACCATCATGATTTTCTCATGCTCTAAACCATTGCATGTCTTTAAGCAGGTAATGAATTTTATTTACAAGTGCAATTGCAATATTCTTTACAGTCCATACATGTGCTCTAACTAGGACTAGTGTTTTGATGCAACCAGAAGCAGATAGAACATACCCTAAAAATCTCCTTGATCGAAAGATTCTAGCCACCCAACTTGGGATTTTCTCCATTGAATGTGGACCATTGCCATGTTTCTCATATTAACCATCTATTTGCAGGCCGAGAATTGAAAGGATAGGACTGATCTATCACACAAATTTTATTTATTTATTTATTTTTAATAGAGTTGCCCAGTTGGAACTTTTTAGTATTGTCCATGTCATCAAAATTATGGAACAACATCTTTCTACATAGGAGAGTGGAGTAGATTCATCTGGTGGTTGTTTGCACTTTCTTGTCATGGATGCATTGGTACTAGACTACTAGTAAGATGATGAATAGCTGCTAAGCCCATTTTCTTTGCTATAAAGTAGAATGATTATATGACTCAACAACTCTCTTGAAATTATTTCCTTTATCTGGCCTTGGGACTAGCAATTAAAGCACAAAACTCCCACAAACACTGTAATAGTCTATAACATGATTGATTAAAATCATGGAGTTTTATTTCCTTATGAATGTAAGTACATGTGTAGCTATAATCTTGGGCCTTGGATTAAATGTTGTGTTTTATCTTTTGAACAAGTTTTATTTGATTTGATAGAGTATTTGGAACAACATCCAAAAGCATCTAACTGGGGGATTGGGATCTCAAGTTTTAGAAAAAATGCGTTGTTTCAAGATTACCATGGACTCAAAACTTTCCGACAGGTGTTTTTTTTTTTTTTTTTTTTTTTTTTTTTTTTTTTTTTTTTTTTTTTTTCAGATGGCTTTTTCATTGTTGAAATTCAATGTCTCAAGTAGTTTAGTCTAGGAGCTTATTTGAATTGATTACAACCTAATGTCCTTATATTGTTGTATTTTCATGTTAGCAGGTGTTATGTACTTGTTGCAACTGTCTAACTTGAAAGTAATATAACTGCAGTATAGATCCATATCCTCAGTACGAATGTTGAGCAAGGGAATCACAATTTTGTTATTTCTATTTTATTAATTTGCTAATTGCAATCCTTTTGGCAAATGTTCTGCAACAGAAGATGGTGGAAAACTGAGTACATGGTGTCTAGGCTTCAGTTACCAAAAAGATCTGGCCTAAAGTTGTAACTTTATCTGGTTTCTTTCGTGTCTCCTTTTTCCTTGCACCTGACTAAACTATCTGGAACTTATTTTCAGCAAATGGCACCTGCAAAGCAAATTAAGGTGATTCAAGAATTTCAGAAGCAATCAGCACAAATGGAAATGACAGTAAGATATTATCTTTTATTTCAATTGTGAAATACTGTGGTGTTGTTACTGACAAATGACAATGTCAAAGTCCCATGGAAGTTTATTCTACTATTCTGTAGTTGTTACCATTCATTGGGTTACATTCATGTGTGAGTAGAGTCTCTAAAAAGCATGTGTGTCTTCCTAGGCCTAGGCTTTGGTGGCAATTGATGATGAAGGCCTACATGATGAATCAGAATCTCATACATTGGATGGCAATTTAGAACCCGCAATCTCTTCTTTTGGTTCTTTTAGTCTTGTGTGATCAGGGCGCCGACTTCCACTTTAGCATAAGTGGATTTCCAGATCTGGATGGCTGGAGCATCAATTGTGATGCCATATTGATTTTCTTAGTGCTTGTTAAAGATAATGTGCTTTTCTTTGTTGATGTCTTATTTTGGGGCTGACATCTTGTTTTTAGAACTGTAAACTAAATGATGGAAAATTGTTTTGGTGTATTTTGTTTCCAGAAATGAGTGTTGGTTTATTGTAAATTAGTCAATAACATTGTTTCACTAAGTCTGCTAAGATTTAAAACTTCTTGTTGGTGTAATGTTAGGAAGAGATCTCCCAAATATCTGAAATTAGCCCATCAGTGAAAGTTTCTCCTGGCCAGTCTTTTCCACTTGGAGCCTCGAAATTGGAGAATGGGATCAACTTTGCTATTTTCTCACAACATGCTTCATAGGTTACGCTCTGCTTGTCAGTTCCAGAGAGGTGACTATGTTCTTCAGTTTGTGTGGAGGTAGGCACAACATACATTTTGGGGAGTCATATGGTTTGAGCTAGGATCCCTTTATTTTTGTACGTAGACTTCTTCCATTCCATTATCTGTATAATTTAGTTCTTCAGTTTTGGGGCATAACTTTTTCATATGACTACATTGTTTGTATGATGAAATTGATTTTCAGTCATGTGCAGTAAGCTTTCGGATCAAAGTGAAGCTGAGAATAGGGTGTTAGTTGATGGCAAATTGATAAGTAGTAGAGGCACATCCATGGAGTTCTTGCTTGCGATTGTTGAGAAATTATTTGGCTATGAGAAGGCATTGGATCTTGTTGTCAATGAGAACTTTAAATAGACATATAACTATTATGTTGGCATTGTACTTTTGTGAATGGATTAAGATGAATGATTGTATTTGATTGAATGAATGAATGATTAATGTGTTCGATTGAATGAATGAATGTTTGTGTTCGATTGAATGAATGAATGATTTAGCCATGAAGTTATATGAGTTGATCAATAAGGGCATGTACTGTAATGGTAAGAGATGCCATTATTATATTTTAATTAATAATAATTTTTAAAAAAAATTAGGCACTAGCTACAGCTATTAACCGTAGCCCTTTATCTGGAAACCGTAACTTTTGATAATTTCAGCCTATGACTACGGTTCTCGCTCTACTTTTAGCTACAAATATAATCCGTAGTTATATATACTTTAGAACTACGGAAAGTATTGCTACGGATTTAATCCGTACCTATTGTTTCTATGGCTACGGATTATATCTGTAGCTATAGCTTTAAGACCTATGGCTACGATACCAATGGCTACGGTCGTGCTACGGACTCTAACCGTAGCCATAGGTCTTTAGCTACAGCTTTTATCTATAGCCTTTACCCAGTTTTCTGGTAGTGTATTGATTTATGAGATATAATGGGTGATACTTAAATTTAGTTCAAGGGATATTGGTGAAGAGTCATTCTGTGCCGCAATGAGCCATGTGATTTGGATAAGGACTTGTAATATAACGTTAGTATCTTAGCTTCGTCAACCTACTGTTTAAACTAGAAATAATAACAACTTGGTTAATCATGCATAGCATCATGATAATATTATTGGGTTCTAGTGTGGGCCAACCATTGCGCATATCATCATGAAAATTATTGTTGGGTTGAACTGTGGACAAACCATTACACATAACATTGCATCATGCATTAAATAACTAACTTAAAAATTGTTCATTTTGTATGTTATCATTACCTGCGCTGATTGAGTCGATAACATGCGTAACTTTGAACTAATGAAACTAGTGAGTTAGCTAGACAATGTTTTAAAACACCAACCATCCAATATTATCAATGCAATTACTATCAAGATCTCAGGTGGTTAGGCTTTGATCGACTTGCACCACCTTTGTTATGTTTTTGAGAATTAGGTCAAAACTGAAAATTTTACACTTTAATCATTTTGGGTGTGTGTGTGTGTGTGTGTGTGTGTGTGTATTGTACATTTTAAATATTAACCATATATTTTTAGGCTTAGTTATCTCTGCTTAACTTTTGATGCCGCTGATTTAAAACTACTTTGATTGGTAAACGTTAACCAAACTACGTGGGCACGTGGGGACTCACCTACATGCATTTTTACTAGGTTTAAACTCGGGATCGGAGTATCCGTACTTACGTGTCAATTTTTGAGGCATGATAGGATGGTATCAGAAAGGAGGATTGATATGACCCGGACCTTAGAAATGAGGACTATACAAAACATAATAATCAGATATTGAGACACTAAAGATTAGAGGTTTGGACCTTGAGGGGATTTCCCTAGTTTGGGCGTATTCGACGATATTGGAAGCCGGTAAATTAGGGACAATGAACCATAGGATTAAATCCACTATTGATTGGATGATTTTGAACTTGAACTTAAAAACGAGGAACTCTAAGATTGATTTTGGAAACGACGAACCCTAGGACCAAAATTCCCAATTTGATTCATTTTGGAACTTGAAAACTAGAAACAAGAACCTTGGGATCAATTTTCTAGTCTGTTCAAACTTAATGTAGTCATGTATGGTTTAGGATTTCCTTGGTCAGTGTAATTGAGTTTGTAGGGTTGCGATTCATCCACAATCACTTAAGAAACCATTTCGACGGGTGGATCGAATGAAGAAAAGGGTAGATATTGGAGTATAAGTAATAAAAACTAAGTTCTCCGAGGAATACACAACCAGTCAGTCACGATCGACTGTGAGTTACTGGACAAGTTGTCCAAAATCGAGTCAGAAAGTCCACGGTTGACCGTGAATATCCATGATCGACTCTGGAGTGGACAGAGGTCCATGGTCGACCGTGAGTTAAGTATCCCCCGGTCGATCGTGAAAATCCATGATTGACCTTGGAGTGAATAGAGGTCCACGGTGGACCATGAAAATCCACGGTCAACCATGGAATGGGTAGTTGTTCAAGGTCGACCATGAAAAGCCACGGTCGACCGTAAGTATGTGTGCGAGTGTTCGTGTGGGGAATATTATAAAGCCCCTTAGGGCTTCATTTTTATTTTTTTTTACATTTCTTCACTTTTAAATAGCTCCCCATCTCTCTCAAAACCCACTTGATGCTCTATATGTGATTAGAGACCCTAATTATATGGGTTTTACTTAAACCGACCTAAGAAACTTTAAGTTAAAACCACTTTTTACCAAAAAAAAAAAAAAAAAAAAAACTACGAAAATTAGAGAAATAGCCCCCATGGTCGACCTTGCCAATCCATGGTAGACCACATTTTGTCTAGAACTCCACGGCCGATCGTGAAATTCCATGGTCGACCCTGCAATATTGGCCCTGAAGTTCTGTAAATTGTAATTTTGGCCCCATTTAGGCAACTTAAACACGCTGACTTTAAAAATACGTATCTTCTTCTTCAATAAAACTCCGATTAAGGTGATTAAAAAACCAAATTGAAGATTGATGAGTCTAGTTTTATAAATAAAAATAAAAAATAAAATCAAATCAAATGAGGTTGATTTTAGGACGTTTTAGAACTAAGTAAAAAATCATTAGTTTTGGACACCTGGTGCTTCTGGAATTTTTATAAAT
The DNA here is from genome assembly GCA_021015155.1 of Magnolia officinalis. NCBI lineage: Eukaryota > Viridiplantae > Streptophyta > Magnoliopsida > Magnoliales > Magnoliaceae > Magnolia > Magnolia officinalis. The sequence continues at coordinate 25,638 of JAJHSJ010000611.1, read as the reverse complement.
TTTTTAAAAATCTAAATTACATAAAACTTGGTAGAAAATTTTTTTATACTTGATAATGAATTACCATAAAATTTATAAAAATATTTTAGTAACTAAAAGTTCCAAGAACGTTACCAACAACATACCCGTTGAAAATGAAAATTTTTGCTACTGTAAGTCGCAGACGAGTCGAACGTATCTTTTTCATCCAAGAATCTTAGGGATCGGTGTTTTCCTATGAATTAATTCGAATCATCCCAAGAATGATCCTATGTGATACATTATATTTTCTTATTTTTAGTATATTTTATTATTTCAGGTAATTTCTAGTTTAGACGAAATAGGACTCTTGATTTGGGTTTATGTCCTATCATGTAGAGCATTGTAATTTTGTTTTTGGGTCGAATTTCAATAAAACATCCTAGATTATCTTATCCCCTTGTAGATTCATGAGCCCTGACACCTAGTGAATTCAAGGTTCATGTCACATTGAGGAGACAATGTTCATACCATTCCCTTTTCCATCCCCTTCCTGGTCTTGCAAGCTTCTAAACCTCCAAAATATCGTGAGACTTTTGACTCTTCCTTCCCTTTCGAAATCAACGAAACTGAAGTGTGGTAGGTCCATAACTCACAAGCCACAGGATAAAAACGACAATATGGAGACAATCTCAGGCCCTTGGTGTAACACCCTGAACTTTTCAATACCCGAGTATTGAAAGTTCTTAAGTGTTACCTTTAAATTTAACTTATTATGTACATGTGTACAATACCAATCTAGCTATCCTAACCTTATATCCATTCTGTAACACGAATTTGACCGTTGTGAATAATCTTCATCCATAGATCAATTCATTTGACCATTAATTTTGAATATGATCATCATATACCAAAGTATTCTCACTTGTCCATCATAACCAACCGTTCAGTCAACTATTCACCGCTAGGTAAAGGTATCTGGCCGTCTACTCTGAGTTTGGACCACCTGATCATAGTAAACTAGCTACTTGATTTAAGCATTCACTCGTACACATATCAAATTGAGATTCTGATCCGTTCATCTTGTTTACTACCTATAAATATGCTTAACTCACCATCAAAACTACAATATGAGAAACTTACACATGTGAACAAGTCATTGAATCTAATGGTATGTATGTTCTACCTCTTGATCACTCCAAAAACTCACTTGTGATCATCCGTTTATAAAATCGACCATACACCCACTTACATACATGATTGGAGTACTAACCATCAAGTTTTTCTATTTTTAACATGTCATCTGACCATCCATTATGTTGATTAATATATGTACATTCCCTTAATTAGTTTGGTGAATAATTTCTTATTCATAATGATTTAGATATAAGTTCCTTTGTAAAAATTACTTAGAAACGTTCCTACAACCATATAGAACCATTAGATTTTCCAAAACTTTCATATCAGCAATAATTACGAAAATGCCATTAACCTAGATCTCTGAATTCTAGATCACATAGTTCCCATGGACCATTTGATGTGAAATTCTATACCATGCCTATGTATCTTAAATTAACTATACATGTCAAATTTCGGCCCTTAGATCATTGTAAAAGTGACCCAATTGACAAATCAGTCCCTTAACCGTTGATTTTGGTATCCATCGAGTGAAGAAACTTCATGGGTAGTCGTAGTAGGATATTTCCATTCATATAAACAACTTGAATTTTTCATCATATGGAACAAGTGTGAAATATGAAGACCCCACTTTGGTAGGCTTTTCCTTAGGCGCGAAGTTATCTTGTCTTGGCTTACTAACTCCTTATAAATTCGGATCTTCCTATTTAACTACTCCCTTCCATCCATCGCAACTAAAATTTGGACCATACTTTGGTCTCATATGACTACAAGGTTATACAAAATTTAGGCCTTGATCTATGATCCTACACCGTTGAAGGTTGAAGTCAGTTAATTCCTTTTGTTACAAAAGATGAAAACTTAGATTTATGATTTTTCCACCATCGATCAAACACCAAATTTTGTCCAACTGTTTGCCTATCTTGACTACATATTTTTTTCAAAATTGGGCCCTGATCATTAAGTGTGGACCGTTAATTGAGATCAATTTCATTTTAGTACCCGTTATGAGAATTTTCAAGATTGACCAATCTAAATTTCGGATCACCAAGAAAATCATATACCCCAGCTCTATTCGATGACCCTGATACAATGGATGAATTAGATTTAAAAAAAAATTGTTAGAAAATGGCAAATTGAAGAAACCCAATCCAAGTGGGATGGGAAACATACCCCTCACACGCCAACTCCTTATAAAAGGAGTGTACATCCCCTCTCCACTCACACGCCCACCTCCCAAATGTCTACTGAGAAGGAAAAAAAGAGAGAGAGAGAGAGAGAGAGAGAGAGAGAGAGGGAAAAGAAGAAGAAAGAAAGAGAAAGAGAGAGAAAGAAAGAGAATGAGAAGGAAAAGCCTAGACGCCCTCTTCCTTCTCCACGTATATAGTGTCTCCCTTTTTTTTTTTTCTTTTTTATAAAAATTTTGGGTTAGCTTGTTAGTACACACCCATGTCAGTACACACACTCCATGTTAGCCACCCCCGCTAGGGATCGATACCAAGACCTCAAGTGTTGAAACGAGGTATCTCAACTCAGTCTGCCAGTTGAGCTATGGATCTGGGTGTCGCCCTCTTGCTTAAGCGATGTCGTGATTCATGTAGAAGCTTTTCATGTAGAATTTTTCTTACATGGATATCTCCCCAGGGTTTTGATCTATGGCTAAGGTGAGGGATTCCTTTAAGCTTATATTAACTTGAGTTCATTTGATTTATTATATTCCCTCACATGCTTTGAATCCTCCCTTCAAATATTTAATTTACCACCATCAATTACTTATCCTTTGGGAATAATGGTTAAGGTGTGATGTTAAATATGCATGATCTTTCTAAATTTATGTAAGGGATTCCTTTAAGCTTACCTTGATTTAAATATATGTGATTTATCCAGTCTTTTACATGCTTTCATGTTTCTATGATTTTTTCCCCGTAATTGTTTAATTTACCACCAACGATTATTTACCCTTTGAGAATTATGGTATGATGTTAATTACGGGTGATCTTTATTATTTTATGTAGGGCAATGACTATCAGCCTTACCCTTGCCTTTACCAATTTTGTTGAGTTAGCCCTCGCTACTCTCCTCTTTTTTAAGTTAGCCATTGTTACTCTCCTCTTTGTTGAGTTAGCCATTGCTACTCTCCTCTTTATTTTATTAGCCTCGTGTTATCTACTTTTATGGATTAGGCATGTGTCATGGAATTTCAAAGATCCCATGATTCAATTTATTTCTTCTTTGGTGCAAATACTATGTTAGAAATCCCACTTTTAGTGATCAAATAAATATTGTGGACGTAATGCGGTTCGGATAGCGGCCCCTGGGTCGACACGTAATTCCATGAATTTTGGGTAGTGGTGTACAAATCGATGCAAGTAATTCGCAATGCGTGTAACATCACTTCCGTGATTGGATGTCGCAAATAGTCACTCCATGAACAAATCGTGTTACGTAATTCATCCGAGTCATGTGTTGTCGTGTCTTGAGATAACCACGTAAATCTACGTTAACATGGGGCATGCCAACGAATCTTCTTAGAATGGGATGTGGGGCGAGCCAGATAATTCTAAATCATTTTCCACATGGTGGCGATCACTAAGTGTGATGAACTGCATATACTTTACTAAGCATGTATCTCATGTAAGTTACTTGCGCATATTGATACTTCTCGTAGTTGTGGAGTACGGGACGTATCAGAACCCTTACATTACTTTTATGAATCTTTTAAATTATTGTTAATCTTAAATGATAACTATCACTACGAGTAGGGTGTTGACCTTCTCCAACCGTACAAATGATGCAGGTGATGTACCGATTGAAAGCCTAGAGGACCATCTCCCTATAAAAGATTATATTAAATGAATAAGAAGATAATTTTATATTTTCACTGCGAACTCAATAATGTAATGGGTTCCCATTGAGAGCGCATTTGCTAATTTGTTAAATTCTTTTATTCAAATGAAATAATAAATACAATCAATTTTATTCTCATGAATGGTTACCTTCATGAATGTAACTGGATGTGATCTAAATGAAAAAAAATAAATATATGGTGTGATTTTAAAGCATCCAATTTATACATTATTAACACTCAAAATTCTTGGGCACAAGTATGTACTCGAGCCGCAAAAATTTGGGATGTTACACTTGGAAACCTTTTTAGATAGTCGTTTGACTATAGGCACCGTGAGAAATTCATTATCCACTAAGTCGAACATGAATTTAAACAATAATCCTCTTTAAACTTGACCCAATGGGCAATCTCAGAAATTGAAACTTGAATTTTCTAAAAACTTATAATATTCCCCAAGTGTCTAAAATGATTGGAACCAAGATTAAGCGAAGTAGTTGCAGTTTGATCCAAATTCTAAATCCTGGGCGATTAGCAGTGAACTCAATGCCCTGATCAAATAGAAGACCCGGATTCACTAAGATTAGAAAATGATACCAATGAACTCACTGCCCCGATCATGCAGAAGATCGATGTATCAGGCTTAGACCCACTATAACCATCTTTTCGTGTTAGCTGAACATTGAAAACTGAAATTTTTTCTCTAGATAGTGGGGAACTATCACCATGAATCCAAATCCTTTGAAATTTTTTTAGGAAATCTTCAAGGTGAACATTTTAAGGGGGTAGATCTTCATAATAACCTGAGAACCTACCCACCGACAACCTATCATGATGAACTCATATATTGCAATGCTCTTACTAGTTTACAAAACATGAACGTTAGGAAACTTTGGGGATGACATTTGTTTTAAGGGGGGTGTATTCTAAAGTCTCAGATTTTTGTTATTTTGAATTTCTTAAAACCCTTGAAAACTTTCACTATAATTAGCTTACGTGGTCACTTACTGACCCTTAACACTCAAGGTGAGCATATACACTGGTGGTACCAGCAAAGAACTACCCAAATCTGATTAATCAACCGTAAGAAGCCGATGAATCACCCGATCACTTAAACCTCAAATCTAGCCTCATGATTTGTTCTTCTAGAGCCTAAATCTATCTGACCTATCACTGACTAATCAATACAACCACAACTAAATAAAGACCTACCAAAATCCGAGACAACTAGGGGTTCAATCTTAATTAACAAACCAAAATGACTTAATTACTCCTTTAGCCTAAGATCAAATGGTTTAGAGTGATTCGATCTATAATCATTAGGCACAAGAAATCTCGTTATCCAATTTATTCTTGAAATGCCTCGATTTTCTAAATAAGTTCTACACTGCTCACTAATGGGCCACGAAATCCGAGACTAAAGAAAGATCTTTGTCTTAGTAGGCTTGTCGTCCATTGCAGGACATCGAGCTGAGATCGCGTCTCAAATCGCTCAACTTAGTGTCGCAAGGACAGTGCATGAGATGTGTGAATATTCTTAAAATTAATCGAGAACTTAAGTTAGTTGTCTGCATTCGATCTTTATGAAAGTTGTGCCTTTCGGACTATTAGAACGTGATAAAATTTAGGAAAACAACCTAAGTTAATATCCTGTAAATATCCGTATAGTCGTGGCCCTAATCAAACATCGGTGATTGTTGAAATGACTTTTAATCATACCTGTCGATCGACACATCCAAATAGTGGGCCGATCATTTTTGTACGTATATCATCATTAGGGCTAACTATCATACGGTGTATATCGACCCATACACCCCATAGTGGACTCCAAAGGTTAAAAACATCATCCCATAAGGCTAGTATAATAAAAACATAGGCATTAAGGCCATTTGTACCATTTCTGGTGTTATAAATAGGACATTTTGGGGTAACCCTTGCTCCCATACGATTTTTACCTTAAAGAAAGAAAGAAAGAGAGAAGGAGAGAATGTGAGAAAGGTGAAGAAAAATAGCAAGTGAGGGGGAGATTAATGTCTCCTTCACCAAATCCCTCAATCAAAGCTCTAGCCTCGATTGTTCCCCTTCGACGAATCCACCTCACTCGCAATTAAGAGGTAAAATGTGAACCCTACTTTCCGACTTAGGTTTTTCTAGGATCAATTGCATGAATCTCACCTAATTCCTATGAATTTGGTTTAGGATTAGTTTTTTCCCAAACCTTAACCCTAGGAGCTAAAAAATCAGAAAAATCTTTCTTAAGGTGCGGACCATTATTTCTAAGGTTGAGTCGTTAGATATTTTAGTCAATAAGCTCTCATATTCGATTGAGTCGACCTCCCACATTTATTATAAAAGTATTGATAATTTGACATTCTTGCTCCTGTATATGCTTCGATCTGGTCGACCACAGTCTCAAGCCTCATGCCCCTCATGCCATTTTACTCCTTGGGTTGTTTCATCTGAACTCTAAGATTGATATTTTGTCGTGGCTAAACTAGCTTTTATGGATTAATGGTGGCCATATTTATCTCTATATTGGATGAAAACAGATCAGTGTCGATCATCGTTGTTTCTTTTTCTTTTTCAAAGAATTTTAGCTACCCTTTATTGATATTATTCTAAATAACATTCCTGAAAATAACACATTTGTTAGTGGAATGTGACCGAGTTCCATGTCATTTATAGTCAATAATTTTCTTTAATTCTTCAGCCATTGAAATTTTATGATTAACCGAAATTTTGATAAATTTATTGGCTAACATAATATCAAAGATTTCATTAGCATGAGAAATATCAAAGGTGTAAGATCTTTGCACTTTTTAATTAGAGGATGTCACTGATCTGCTTTAACTAAAGACAAACATGTGAATGATTGTTTAACCACTATTTTGGCCACCGCAACATCATAATGAGAGTCATAATAATATGTCCCTACTGATAAATTCTTTTGCCTCATTAACTCTTGAAGCATGACTTTATATCGAGACACCTTCCTGGTCAAATCGTAAAGATCTGTGAATTATGTTCCGATAAAATTCTTTCGAAGCTTGAATTCCAGTCTATTTAGAGCCAACTGAATAAATTCTACATCGGTTGTAATTACCTTACATCATTTTTGGCTCTTTTAAACTAAGCAATATAATTCTCGATCAATTCCTCTAGTAATTGTCGAAAGTGAACAAGATCGGCCATGGAAATTTTTTTCCTTATAAAAGAACTAAGCATTAAAATTTTCTTCCATTTCTTGTCAATTTTATATAAATTTGGTAGCAAATTAAAATACCAAGTAAAGGCTACCCCAATGAATGAATGACCAAATAACTATAATTTATAATACTCATTATTAGCCAATTTTCCACATTGTATAGCAAATTGACTTATGTATTCTACAGTAGATTGACCCATATCACCTGTAAATAACATAAAGTCGGGTCGATAATTCCTTGGCAATGGATATTGCAGATCAATCTAGTCAGGATATGGCTTATGATAAACTGAAGTAGTAGTTCAACTAAGAATTTGACCTGCTACTTCTTGAACTAGTTGATCAATTTGGTTACGCTCCCTGTATTGTTGTGAAGCAACTGGAGGTACTTTAGGGCCATTGTTCTTTATTATACGATTGATTTTTAGGTAAAAGGTGACCCCTAGGCCATTGTTGGACTTGCAACTCCTCGTGAATAGGAAGCTTGTTAGTCATAATAGTGGTTGTGAAGTATTACAACCATCCCTTCCGCTCATGATTCCAAATGATTATTGCACCGGAAAATATACTAATCCTACTAGGTGTGCTAAAAATGTTGACACTTCACGTTATTTTTTGTCACATGTAGTATGCGCAGGCATGCCAGAATCAATTTAGTGGCTCAATCAAAACTTATCAACTTTGACCCTAAGCGCCAAAATAAGTAGATAGGTCCAATATGAATATATATATATATATATATGAGACCGGATTTTGAGAAGATCGGTAACTTACTCAACCACTCATAGAATTTGATAATGATCAGGTGATAATCAAGTGTCGAGGTTCTTCCTATGAAGATGGGTTACTTTGTGCATTTTACACAAAAAATAACTTTCAAAATATCAGTGCAAATTAGACAAAAGGAAAAACTCACAATCGGTCACTAAGAGTACTTGTAAGAATGCGTCTCTTGAAATAACTGCTTGATATTGGATAAAGAACAAATCCAACGTATCAGTGTAGACTTATAGTACAACTAAAAACTATGGCTAAGAATTACCCATACTCTAAGGATGAAGTTGAGATAAAAGATAAATTAGTAAATTTGATTGATTGTTATTGGTTTGTTGCATTTTGAGATTGCTTGGGTTTTTTTTATGTCACATTCCTATTCCTATGCTATTTAAGGATTTCCACTGTATATAACCATGACCTCTATTGAGTATCCTTAATAGGTAGTTCGAACTAATGAGAAACGAAGTCGAACATGCAAAAGCTGGAATTATAAAGAGGACTCTGTTAAAGTTATTCTTAGGACTGTCACTTAAAGGATGGAATTATAAAAATGATTCCAATTAAAGTTATTCTCATGACTATCATTGAGTTACGTTCAGGCACCGAGCATACCGCGTGTTACCCTTACCGTGTGGGGCCCACCTTCATTAAGATCATGTATATCCACTCTTTATACCCGTTTTTCTATATCATTTTAGAATGTTATCCCAAAACTTAAGTAGATCCAAATATCAGGTCAGCCCCACCCCTGGAAACAGTGGTTAATGACTAGTAAAAGCTTCTTGGGGCCATAAAAGTTTTGGATAAATATGATCTTTATATTTTCCCTTCTTCTATTTTTTTGGCCTTATCAACAGGTTGGATGGAAAATAAACATTACATTGGGCATTAATGTAGACCCTAGGAAGTTTTTAATGGTGGACGTTCAATCACCATCGTTTCCCATGGTGTGGTCCACCTAAGATGTGGATATGCTTAATGCCCGTTTGGTAGCTTGCATTTGGAACCCTTGGATATAAAACCGAGGGATTTGAAATCCTCCATTTGGCACCCTAAATGCATAATTAACTTTAATCCAAAAGTAGCTTTGTATAGTATATTTATAGGGGTTTGAATTTAATTACTATCCAACTAGTGAACGTATGTAATGTTTGACACAATGGTTATAATAAGCCCATTGAAATATATACTTTGCCCGAAAGTGATGAAATTCCAAGTCTCGGATGGGCCACAAGCACAAGATCACATCCAAGTGATTAACTAACGAATTTTAACTATTGATTTACCTAGACAATGTTTGGACGACGCTGATCATCGTATTAAAGTAATTATAGTGATGCAATTAATAATCTAATTATTTCGATATATCATTAGTGGGCCATGTGTACAATAGATTAATAGTCTAATTACACACATGTTACACATGCAACTCTTGAAAAGATTTTAAATATAATCCAAGCTTTCACAGTGGATTTCAAACCTCGTGTTTGAGGGGATTTGAAACCCTTGGTTATGGTGCCAAACAACCCCTTAATGTTTTAGAAAATGTCAGAAATGGGATGGAAAAACGGATGGACCGCGTGGATATACAACACATCATTAAGGTGGGGCCCCACGGTAAGGGTAACACCCATGACACCTAATCTGTACCCTTTCAGGTGGGGCTATACATGAACCGAGTTAGCTCGGTTAGGTCGCTCGACTCGACTTGAAAAGGCCCAATTCGACTCGGCTCAAAACTGAGTTTGAGTCGAGCCAAGCCGATTTTTTGAGCTTGAAAAAATTTTCGAACCAAGTTCAAGCATGGCTGAGCTCGACTCGACTCGGATCGAACCCCAACTCGAATCGAACTCAGATCGAACCAGTTTGGTGACTCGGTTACTTTGATATTGATGTTGCTCACCAAGTGTTTGATGAAATGACTCAACGAAGTGTCGGCTTGTGCAAGGAAGGTATGTATATGAAAGAAATACCATTTTTTTTCTAGATTTTGACGCTGCTTACAAGGTGTTTGATGAAATACCTATAAAACTGTTGCTACTGTTTTACATACAGTGAGAATTTGAATGTGCATTCCATGTGTTTGTGAAAATGCTGGACAGGCGAACTCAGCTCGAACTTGGCTCGAACTGGCCCGAGCTGCTAACCAAACCAAGCCGAGCTGACCAGTCAGGCTCGAGGACTGAGCCAAGCTGAGTCTGAGCTGAGGTCAGCTAGTGGCCGAGCCGAGTCGATCTTGGCACAAACTCAACTCGTGCACACCTCTACTTTTAGGTCCTTTCCTGGAGGCGAATCGTGTCCTGCGCCCGGCCAGGGGCCCTGTGGGGCCCACCATATTGTATGTGTTTTATCTGCTCCGTCGATTCATTTTGAAAGATTATTTTAGAATATGATCCCAAAACCCAAAAAAGGTGCCAAATCCAAGACACAGGTGGATCATAGGTGGAGATTGAATGCCTATAAGTAAAATCTTCTAAGGAGTCACGAAAATTTTGATCAAGCTAATATTTATATTTTACCTTCATCCAGATCTATGTGACGTTATGAACAGGTTAGCATGGCAGATAAATATCACAGTGGCCTTGGGTGTTGGGGGCCTTGCACAAAACCTTAGGATCTAGCCCTCCAGAACAAACCAGAATTATGGATAATACAGCAATGAAAATAATCAATGCATCAATCACACACCACACAAGAGAATTTTACGTGGAAAACCCTCAAAGAGGTAAAAACCACGGGACCTCGTCCAGATCAACAATCCACTATGAAGTAAAACGTTTACAACATTCTTCACTCACGCAGGAGTGGATGAACAATGAAAGAATAAAGAAAACCAGAGAGATCTCACCGATTACGAGGACGTAGGAGCGCTGAGATATAGACTGCACCGTGGATCACCTCCACGAGCATAACCTCCCTTCTACAAAGCTTTCTCTCTCTCTTTCTCCCCCTCTCTCTCACCTTTGATAGCCCTCTTGTGTTTTTCTCATCAACACAACTTCCCTAGAAAAACCCTAAGGACCCTTTTTTATAGTTTTAGGAAACTCCTTTCCACATCCTAGTTGCGAAAGGACTTTGCGCATCCGAGTTGCGAAAGGACTTGCGCATTCTAGTTGCGAAAGGACTTGCGCATCCCAGTTGCGAAAGGACGACGGGTCAAAAAAACCTATCAAATCTCCCCCTTTTTGACCCAGGAGGGGTTCACCTTCTTTAAGCCAGCTAGGTTTCTACAAACCTCAAACTTGCCCTTGAGCAAGGCCTTGGTCATCATATCTGACCCATTATCATCCATGTGGACCTTCTGAAGCTATAACACCTTCTGTTCCAAAGTGTCCCTGATCCAGTGATACCGAATCTCTATGTGCTTTGACTTGGAATGCTGACTCGGATTCTTGCTCAAGTGTATAGCACTCTGACTATCACAATAGACCACGTGCTCCTCCTGCTTCAGGCTAAGTTCCTGTAGGAACCTCTTCATCCAAAGCATCTCTTTACATGCTTCTGTGACTGCGATGTATTCGGCCTCTGTTGTCGACAATGCTACGACCTTCTGTAGCTTGCTCTGCCAAGAAACCGGTCCCCCTGCAAACGTGAACATGAACCCCGATGTAGACTTCCTGGAGTCTATGTCACCTGCCATATCTGCATCTGTGTAGCCCTCTAACACAGGTTTACCGTCACCATAGCATAGGCTCAACCTGGATGAGCCTCTTAGATACCATAGTATCCATTTCACCGCTACCCAATGCTCTTTGCCAGGATTGGCAAGGTACCGGCTGACAACACCAATCGCATATGCTGTCTAGGCGTGTACACACCATAGCATACATCAAACTTCCTACAGCTGACGCGTAGGGTATCTTCTATATCTCATCCACCTCTGCCTTTGTCTTGGGACACTGCCTGTCGCTCAATCTGAAGTGACCATCCAGTGGAGTACTGACCGGTTTCGTTGCATTCATATTGAACCGGTATAGGACTTTCTCAATATACCGATCTTGTGACAGCCAGAGCTTCCTGCTGCTTCTATCACGGGTTATCTCCATTCCTAGGATCTGTCTAGCCGGGCCCAAGTCTTTCATCGCAAAAGACTTGCCCAACTCCTGTTTCAGCCTGTCGATCTTCTTGATGTCTTTTCCCATGATGAGCATGTCATTAACGTATAATAACAGAACTAAGAAGTCACCATCCGAGAACTTGCGCGTGAACACACAATGGTCCGACTCCGTTCTGTCATATCTATGCTTCAACATAAACGAGTCGAACTTCTTGTACCATTGCCGTGGAGCTTGTTTCAGCCCATACAAGCTCCTCCTCAACCTACACACCATATGCTCCTTGCCCTTAACTTCGAACCCCTCTGGTTGGTGCATGTAGATCTCTTCTTCCAGGTCACCATGGAGAAAGACAGTTTTAACATCTAACTGCTTTATCTCCAGATCCATGCTAGCCGCCAACCTAAGCAACATCCGTATGGATGTCATCTTCACCACTGGTGAGAATATCTCCTCGAAGTCTATGCCTTTCCTCTGACCAAACCCTTTCACGACAAGTCTGGCCTTGAATCTCGTCTGTGAATTCTTCTGCTCAACCTTCTTTCTGAACACCCACTTGTTGCTCAAAGCTTTTTGCCCTTAGGCAGTTTCACCATATCATAGGTGTGGTTCTTATGCAAGGATTTCATCTCCTCTTGCATAGCTTTCAACCACTCCCCTTTATGCTCATCGGCTAGGGCCTCAGAATAATTTTCTGGCTCTCCCCCATCAGTCAGCATAATGTACTCATGTGGCGAGTACCTCTTGGACGGCTGTCTGTCCCTAGATGACCTCCTCACCTGTGGCTCAACAGGTGGATCAAGTGGGGGCTGCTCCCCTGGTCCATCTTCTAAAGGAACTCCCTCATCCTCTGCACCTTGCTGTACTCCCCCGTCATCAGGCACCACGGGAGGAGTAATCGGATCCATGTCCTCTAACTCACCTGAACTAGGCTGATTCTTCTCTAGCTTACCAATGTCTTCTATACACTGATCTTCAAAGAAAACCACATCTCTGCTCCTGACGAGCTTCCTCTCGGTCGGATCCCACAATCTGTAACCAAACTTTTCATCACTGTACCCTAAGAACACACACTACCTGATCTTCATATCGAGCTTGGACCTCTCGTCCTTTGGTACGTGAATGAATGTCCTGCATCCAAACACCCTGAGATAACTGTACGATGGATCCTGTGCAGTCCACACCTTCTCAGGTACTTCTCCATTCAATGGGGCTGATGGAGACCTGTTTATCAAATACACCGCCGTGTGCATTGCTTCTACCCAGAACGTCTTGGACAATTTCGCATGAGATAACATGCATCTGATTCTCTCAACAATGGTGCGATTCATTTGCTCAGCTACACCGTTATGCTGGGGGGTCTTGGGAACCGTCTATTCATGCCGTATACTCAGGGACTTGCAGTACTCGTGAAAGTCGCCAATATATTCACCACCATTGTCAGTGCGGATGCACTTCAATGGTCTACCTGTCTCTCTCTCGACCATAGCATGAAATAATTTAAACACACTAAAGACCTCGTCCTTGGATTTCAAAGCATAAGCCCAAACCCTCCTAGATACATCATCTATAAAAGTAACAAAATACAATGCCCCACCCAAGGTTTTTGTCCTCATAGGACCACAAACATCAGAATAAACCAAATCTAATGCATGCACTTTATTAACATGAGAAACAGTTTTAACAAATGAAACTCTATATTGTTTCCCTGATAAACAATTAAGACAGGTTTTGAGAGGTGTACCTGTCACGTCTGGAAGGAGCTGCTTCTTTGCTAGTACCTGAAGCCCTTTTTCACTCATGTGGCATAGACGCCTGTGCCACATGTCAATAGCTGAATCTTCTGCTGCGTTTAACCCACCCTTGTGCATACTGACACTTGTCTTGTAAAGGGTGCAACACTTCTTCCCTCTGGCCACGATCAACAAACCCTTGATGAGCTTCCATTGCCCACCAGCAAACCGGCTTTCATAGCCATCATCATCCAACCTTCCCATCGACATCAAGTTGAGGCGAAGGTCTGGGATATGCCTCACATCCCTGAGAACTAATGTGCAGCCCACATCAGTTTTCACACAAATATCACCGACTCCCACGATTTTTGATACGCCAGAATTTCCCATCTTCACAGTCCCATAGTCACCTGACTTGTAGCTTGTGAAGGAGTCCCTGTGTGGAGTCGCATGAAAAGAAGCTCCCGAGTCAACCACCCAGTCGGTGTCCTGACTCGAAGCCGTGAGAAATACGTCATGATCTGCAGAAAGAATAACTACAATGTCACCATCTGAAGCGACCGCAGTAGAATCTGATTCATCTTCCTTCCCTTTTCCTTTCTTGTCATTTTTCTTACCACGACATTCATGTTTGTAGTGGCCCTTCTTGCCACAATTCCAGCATTCAACATCTTTTCTGTTACTCGACTTGCCTCTTGATTTATCTCAGGCCTTCCCGCCCTTCTTGTTCTTTCCTCTCCCCCGTTCCTGTGTCACAAGAGCCTCTTGCTGAGTAGACCCTTGAGACTTCCTCCTTGTCTCCTCATTGAAGAGACAACTAGTTACCTGTTCCATGGATATCTTTCCGTCTGGCACGGAGTTATTTAGAGACACCACCAATGTCTCCCAACTGTCAGGCAATGAACTAACCAATAGTAAAGCCTGCAATTCATCATCCAGGACCATCTTCATAGAGGTGAGTTGGTTCACTATATTGCTGACCTGATTCATGTGCTTGGCCACAGAACCACCATCCTTGAACTTGAGATTCACAAGTCGCCTTATCAGAAAAATCTTATTACCGGCTGTCTTCCTCTCATACAGCCCTGTAATTTTAGTCATAGGCTAGCGGCTGAGGTTTCTGTAGACACATGGTGGAACACAGAATCATCCAACCATTGTCTAATAAACCCCACTGCCTTTTGGTCTGTCTTCTTCCAATCATCATCAGTCATATCCTTGGATTTTGCTGATATGCCTAAGATTGGAGAATATAGGTCCTTGCAATAAAACAAGTCTTCCATCTTAGCCTTCTATATGGTCAAGTTAGAACCATTGAGGCTGATCATCCTTGATGAGCCACCTTCCATAATTCAAAACTGATCCTACCCGTTCAATGAACTTAGATCTGATACCACTTTGTTGGGGGCCTTGCACAAAACCTTAGGATCTAGCCCTCCAGAACAAACCATAATTATGGATAATAAAGCAATGAAAATAATCAATGCATCAATCACACACCACACAAGAGAATTTTACGTGGAAAACCCTCAAAGAGGTAAAAACCACGGGACCTCGTCCAGATCAACAATCCACTATGAAGTAAAACGTTTACAACATTCTTCACTCACGCAGGAGTGGATGAACAATGAAAGAATAAAGAAAACCAGAGAGATCTCACCGATTACGAGGACGTAGGAGCGCTGAGATATAGACTGCACCGTGGATCACCTCCACGAGCAGAACCTCCCTTCTATAAGCTTCCTCTCTCTCTTTCTCCCTCTTTCTCACCTTTGATAGCCCTAAACCCTTTAACAAATCCCTTGTAAAGCTTTAGGAAACCCTCTTGTTGTTTTTCTCATCAACACAACATCCTTAGAAAAACCCTAGGGACCCTTTTTTATAGTTTTAAGAAACTCCTTTCCGCATCCTAGTTGCGAAAGGACTTTGCGCATCCCAGTTGTGAAAGGACTTGCGCATCCTAGTTGCGAAAGGACTTGCGCATCCCAGTTGCAAAAGGATGACGGGTCAAAAAAACCCATCATTGGGAAGGTTTTAATCGTGAGCATCATTATCACCGATGCCTCCTGTGATATGCTCCACTTAAAACTTAGATCGATCTGCCCCCCTTTTTTTTTTTCTCTTCAGCTCATTACCTATAATGATTTTTCAAAATGGAAAAGTGTTGATAAAAACACATAGAATACAGTGAGCCCCACACAGCCACAGTCCGTCCTGGCAAAGGGCAAGATGCAATTCGCCACCTCCACACAGGGGATAAACGGGTTCGGCTCTTGCACGGACCAACTAGGTTCAGGTGCCAATCGAGTACCCATTGGGTGTAATGATCAGATTTTTTTTGGTTAAAAGTTAAATTTTAACTTTGAATTAAGAGAGAAGTGTCAATCTTTCCCTTATCTCTCCTCATCTTTTCAATCTCTCTTACCCAACAACTTATTCTTATTCTTAAGGGAAGAGACGTGTGAGGTAGAGAGTTTTATTCTAACAAGAAAAAACAATGAAAAAAATAAAAATAAAATCTACAACTCTTATTTGAGAGTCATTGTGTTGGTAATATGATTCCCTTACTTTATTCTTCTCTTGAAAGTTAGGCTTATTTTAATAGATACATGCAATGAATGGGTTAAATTAGCCGCACATTCATCGCATCGATACTTTTGTCATAAACAATACATACACATCATCCTATGTAGAATCTCTTTTGGTGAATTGGAGTAGAGAATAATGTTAGCATATAATGACAATAATGTTAGCATATAATGACATGAAAGTGTGATCCATACAATTCATTGATTCTCTGAGATTGAAATACGTAAGAATCTCGAGAATCAGGCATATCCAATCATCTGATTGACCGTATTGTTTGACAGTGAACCAATAGTTCTAGGATTTTTAGTAATGTAACTTATTTTTATTAGATCGATACAATGAACTGTTCGGATTAACCATACATTCATTGTATTAATGTGTGTGGGGTGTACTACAAAAAGGTACAATCCTCTGCATAAGTGCTCTTGAAACCTGGTGCAGAGAATTGTGTTGGATTATCCTAATGTGTGTGATTAGATCCACACTAGCCATCTTATTTCTATGGTCTAAATATGTTATATAAGACCCATATCTTGGTAAGACTGACCATACACTAGTTTCCATCGGTGAGCTTTAATCGTGATCTTATTTCATTACCGTAAATGATGAAAGAGCGAGGGTATATATATATATATATATATATATATATATATATATATATATATATATAATATATATATATATATTCTAGGAATTGGTTCAAAGAGAACGGAGATACAGATGTCGGTGATCCACACCACAGGAATCAAGGGGGACAATGATGCGAACGGTTGAAACTTTCCTAAGACCCATCTCTGATGTTTATATACCATCTCCCCTGTTCATCATATGTCAGAGATCTGAAAGGAAGGAAATCACACATCAGCTTGATTCAGAACTTTCTATGGGCCCACAGCGGAAACAAATGGTGATACATTTGCCACCGTTGAAATACATTTTTGGGCCACCATGATGCTTGTTTGACATCCAGGCTGTTGACAAAGTAACTCAGACCCGGACGTGTGGAGGGCCCCACACGTTGGATAGATCCCAGCCTAAATGGGCCCCGATACTTTGAACGACAGTGATTAAAATCAACCGTTGTGAACTCCTTGGAGGCACTGAGATGTTCGTGACAAAGCCACTCTGTCCATCTGTCTTGGATTAGGCCCTGGGCCCACCCTGATTTACTTATAAATCACAGCCGTCCATCTTTTTCGCCAGATCATTTTAGGCCATGGCCCTAAAATTGAGACAGATCCAAACCTCAGTTAGACTGCACCACTGAAACTGTGGTGATTGACGTCCACCGTTGAAACTTTTATGGCCCACCATGATCTCTTTGCTGCCCACCTGATCAAAGGTCACGTAGACTTGTTTGAAGCGAAAACACAAATATCTGTTTGAACAAATGCTCTGTGGGCCCCACCGTGTGAAACAGTGGGGTTACCACCGTTGCGACCTACCTCGCGTCTCTGTGGCCTGTCTTATTCATGCCATCCATCTGTTTTTCCACCTCATCTTGACTGGCCCACTGGAACTTGATGCTCACATGCTACCCGTATGAGAAATCCACACCGTCCACTCATTTTTCCAGATCATTTTGGCAGTCCAGATCCAAACCTCCAGTGGACCACGATGCTGGAAGCAACGGAGATCAAACCACCGTTAAAACTTTCCTAGAGTTTGCATGTCACCAAAACCACCCATCTGTAGACCTTATCTGTATGTGTGTTAAATCCTACCGTACATCCCTATTCCAGCCCATTTAACTGCAGCAGCTAGACCTAACTCTCTATTGGACCGTACAAGAAACGGCAGGGATTGATCCGGTACCGTTAAAATTTCCTAATGGCCAACGCGCAAATTGCTGTGAGGCGCACTGTGTTGTATGCATGCGTTATATCACACCGTCCATTTCTGTTGCCAGCTGCCTTCTGAGCATGACCCCCACCACCTGGAGCAGATCCAAATTTCAAGTGAAACACGCTGTAGGAAATAGTGAGGTTGAACACTCACCGTTAAAACCTCCTTGGGCCCACAGCAAGTTTTAGATAATTTTAGGGCTAGAGCCCAAAAATGAAGCATATCCAATGTTCAAATGGACCACACCACAGGAAACATTTAAATTGAACATCAACCGTTGAAAAAAGTTTGGGGGCCACAAAAGTTTTAGATCAAGCTTATATTTGTGTTTTCCCTTCATCGTTGTCTGTATGATCTTATGAACAGGTTGGATGACAAATAAACATCACTGTAGGGCCTAAAAAGGCTTCTACGGTGGAAATCATTGTCCCCACTGTTTCCTGTGGTATAATCCACTTGATCTTTGGATATGCTTCAATTTTGGGCTCAGCCCCTTAAATTAGATGGAAAAGTGGATGGACGGTGTGGATAAACCACATACATTCAAGGTGGGCCCAACTGAGTTTACTCAGTACGATAAGAGCGTACTGAGTAACTCGGTACCTAATCCGATTTCGAAACAATGAGCTGTTTGGACGCCCACCGGGATGTTTTGAAGGGCCCATAGGTGTGGGCCACGCTGTCGGAAACAGCGTGTGCAAGCACGCTATCCACACACCATGCGCCCCACACTGTGGGGTCCGCCGTGATGCATGACACATCGTTCATCTGTTTTCCTAGATCATTCGGGGCATGGCCCACTATTGGGGTCAATTTGAGTCCTAAATGGTCCACTTTTCATGAGATCATAGGGCTGATGATGCCCACCATTCGAACCTATCTCGGGCTGATTGCAATGTTTTTTAGCCTTCAAAACATTTGGGCCCACCAAGTATCGAAGCTGCTATTATGTTTATTTTCGATCCAACTTGGCCATGGCCCTCCTTGATATAAGTTTTGATCCAACTTGGCCATGGCCCTCCTTGATATAAGTTTTGATCCAACTTGGCCATGGACCCTCAATGATGTGACTTTTGATCCAACTTGGCCATGGACCCTCCTTGATGTAAGTTTTGATCCAACTTGGCCATGGGCCCTCCTTGATGTAAGTTTTGATCCAACTTGGCCACGGCCCCTCTTGGCACCGTGGGCCTACCTTGTTATATGTGTTTTAGCTGCACCATAGGCCTGCCTGAATATATGAGTTGTGACTACATCGTGTGCACAACCTTATTGAAAGTGTTGTATTCGCTCCGTGAGGCCCACCGTTTGGGCCCCACAACATGTTGTATTTGAGCCCATCTGTGGCCGTCCTTGTTTGGATTGTGGGCCACCCTTTGGGCCTTGTGTTGGGACTTTTGTAGGGTCCACTTTGAAGCTTCTTGTGGGCCTACTGTGATTGCTTGTGGACCCTACATAGCCACCCCATTTGATTACCGTTAATAGTATGATTAGGCCGTTTAAGTGCATGCTTGCTTGAAGTGGGCCCGTTGGCTTGAAATCCTACACAAGTGTAATCTTATGGGGCCTGTTAAACTTGGATTCCCGGCAGGCCTCATCTCTTGATTGAATGGTGTGTTACATTGTGTCGATGCGACACTTCTTTATACTTGATATCGTGTTACGTTGGTACTTGACATTGTGTTTGCGATTATGCTGCAATAGCACTTTCTTTTGATGTGACGTTATTCTTGTGTTGATTTAGCATCGCTCTTATATTAATTTAGCAATACTTTTATGCTTGATGCGGTATTAGACAATTCATGCATGGTGGTTATGTGATTATACATTAGCATATTTCATTTGCATCATGTGTGCATGACTTGGATGATCGTTTGTTCATGATTGAGTACAACCGGACCTTGGGACACTGTCTAGCTAGTGGTGCCCCTACTGGTCAGCAGACCGTGGTTGGTACTCATGTCATGGTTTTGGCTTGCATATATGCGACGAGGCTGCTTTGAAGACCCTATGACTTAGGGCATTTTTAGGGGACTCATATTAAATGGGACCGCCCTGTATGTATGTATGGCTTGCATGACTCACATAATAGACTCATACATTATGCATTTACATCCACACCCTAATGAGATTAGGGTTGTAGCCACCACAAGATCATTGTGGTTCGTAGTTATGATTATGGACACCAAAAATCTATTAAGGTATAGGGCATCACAGGCACCCCTACGTGAGTCCCTAAATCCTGTGGCCACAGGATGCTCCAATGTTTAAACGAAGTAAATTCATGAGCGCATGAAGGCTAAATACTGGTAGGCCGCATCTCCCACTATGTTGGGGTTTGCTTGGAAGGGGGTGTGACCTTATCCTCCCGGGTGAAGATGGATATATGCTATGTTGAGTTTGACCAGCTCGTGGAATGGGTTCACTATTAGTGAGCAGGGTGGGTTTTGTCATAATACTGACGAGGTAAATAGTAAGGTCTTTTTCAATTGCTTGGTCTTGCATGCATTAGACGGCAACCAGTGTCGGAAGTGTATTAGATCCCGGTGATTATAGATAAGAACCATACTGAGATGTGGATTAGACATTAGGATTGACATGTTGCATTGCATATGACATTCTTTCATGGGGATTATGGATGTGTAAATATGATTTAAGTATCATACAATTGTGGGCCAAAGTCTTAAATAAATATGGGACTGTTTGGAATTAGGAGTCTATCATATTGCAATTACTTCACATGCTAAGTATGAGACTGACATGTGTTGTAGCCCTAAGTGTGAGGCCCCTACCAATGCACGATACTACACACTATGACTCGATCATTCATCATGTGGTCTTTTTCCCTTGTATCACAACATTCTTCCATGATAACATGTTTATTTGGTTGATTATATATATATATATATATATATATTATATATTATATATATATATATATATATATATATATATATATATATATATATATATTTATTCTTATATTATCTCATATCATATATGTGTAGCCTTGGTATGACTCAATGCATAGACATTAGCGTGCTTAGCCTTCCATCTTTACTGCTTAATCTGATATTTCTATTAATATTGATGTGATACATCTGTCATATGCATGTTGCATGCATATACGCACTCTACCGAGCTTCGTCAGAAACTTATACGCATTTGTTTATGCTACAAATTATCCTTAAGTGTATCAGTAGTATTGAGGCTGAAGCAGACACTTGCTCTTTGAATTTTTTATTTTATCATGTATTTGCTTTATTACCATTTTATCTTAATCATTGTTAAGTGGAGGTGTATGTTGCTTGTACAGTTTTTTAGGTTTGGTTAGTTTCTTATTTTGCTCAAAATCCTCCTTATGGGACCCCACTTTCGGAACCTATCATATGGGAGTAAGGAGCCGAAATTGGGGTACTACAAGGCTGTTACCTCCATATTCATGTTACGATGAATGGGCTCCGAAAACCGAATTTGAGGCATGACATGTTAGGACCCCAAATTTCAGAGCGATCGGACTATCATATGTGCCACATCGATCTGAGGAAGTTCTAGATAATGAATCATGTAACGAATGTTGTGTCGGATCATCGGACGTGTGAGATCCAGTCCCGTCTGGACCGTTTATCCAATTCCTCGGATCAGGCTACACTGATATTCAGGTTATTAGATCGATTTGATCGTTTGGCTGGAACACACTGATTGAACGATGTTTATTATCAAAATTATATAGTTTTAAATAAAATGGACTATGGGTGGTTTTGATCAAGTCGATTAGCAGTCATTCCCTTTAATTAATGAAGAGAAAGGCTGATGATTGGTTTGGATCTGTCCAACAAACTTAATTGGACCCTAAATCATTAATTAATAAAAATCTCCAATTTTATGATTCTATTTGCAAAAAATAGATCGAATCTGGCTTCTGTCGATTCGACTTTTGATCAGAGTAGATTCTATCGACATAGTCAAATATTGTCTAGAACCTAAATGTTTGAATTTCTGTTCTTGTCAATATGATCGACAATTCATCGATTTGATTGACAGACCATCGATTAGAGTCAATTCGATCGACAGTTTTGTCAATCTGATCGACTGACAGCTAGACAAATTTGTTTAACTTTGAACTTAAATATTTGGATTAATAAACTTGGTGTACTTATAATTTAATAAACATTAGACTATTTATTGTCACATGATAATGGTCAGCTATTGAGGGTCAAATGTTGCATATCAGACCCCAGTTATTGTCTGGATTTACGAACATGGTACTGTTTAAAGGCCCAATTTAACCGTGTTTGTGCTGCAAGGTGTGTTTAAGAGCTTGGACTGAAACAAGGTGTTAAAAGCATGGATTTAACGCTCTGATGTCACCAAGGCAAGGGACGGACTCCAGGGGACCAAGATCGACAGATTTACATGCCAGAAATTTGAGAAAATCGAGAAACTAAAGCTCAAGTGGCCTGAAAGTCGACTAGAGTGAAAGATCATAGAGTTTCCACCATCTGTTCGGCTTGAAAACTCATACATGGCCTGAGAACTATAAATGAACCGTACATGTCAAATTTGAACCATCGGATCCCTGTATAAGTAGCCCAACGGATAGATCAACCCATTAAATCCTTAAGTGGGGCTCACCTGATCTTTGGATATGCTTCAATTTTGGTCTCAACCACTTAAATTAGAAGAGAAACAAGATGGATGGTGTGGATTTCTCATATACATCGACGTTGAGACCCTCCTGTACATTGCACGTGTACAACATGAATGCTCAAGCCGCGCACCGTTTTTCCCAAGGTCGGTCAGCGGACGCTGACCGACGAATTTCCAAAAAAACATGAAGACGCAACAGCGTCCTCCATCCGATCGTCGGTTCGTGCTTGTGGGCCCACTCATCATGTAATTTGAGGATCTGGACCGTCTATTAGGTTTCCGAAGGACGTATGATCTAACCCAAGGTTGTGAAATTCCAAAAGACATCGAAGATCGGTTTTTGATCGTCCAAACGGAAGACGGACGGTGGCTTTACATATTCCATGGGCCACATCAAAGGATGGCCAAAAATATCCTTTCCCAACCAAAATTTCAAGTAGAATTTAGTGGACGGCGTGGATTTCTTAAATAGAAATCTAAGTGGGGCCCACTATCAGAACAGCGCAAGGCTTGCGCAGGCCCTGTTTTCGCGCCGACGCTGGCCATTTTTTCGGTCAGTGCACAATCATGGCGTTGATCGGATGGACGATCTGGACCGTCCATTGTGTAGTCCGTCAAAAAACGTCCCAGATGACGTTATTTCTTTGGAAAGGAAGCAAGGAAAGTGGGCCAGTTTCTGCTCATCTTCTTGGGAAGCGGATTGCGTACTGAGTAACTCAGTACCCTTAGCATACTGAGTAAACTATGTGGGGTTCACTGTTATTTATTTATTTTATCCACTCCGTTAATCCATGTTAACAAATAATTTTAGTGGTTTATCCCAAAAATGAAGCAAATTAAAATCTCACGTGGACCACACCACAGGAAACAGTTTTATTGAACCTCTACCATTGAAAATTTTTTGAAGGCCAAAGAAGTTTTGGATTAAGTTGATGTTTGTGTTTTCTCTTCATCCATGTCTTTGTGATCTTATGAACAGGTTGGATGACAAATAAAAATTATTTTGCACCCTAGGAAGGTTTCAACAGTGGAAATCATTATTCTACACTATTTCTTGTGTAATGGTCCACTTTAGCTTTGGATTTACTTTAATTTTGGGATCAACCCTTAAAATTAGCAGTAAAAATGGATGGACGGTGTGGATAAACCACATACATTCACAGTGGGCTCAACTGAGTTTACTTAGTACGATAAAAGCATACTGAGTAACTCAGTACGCAATCCGATTTCATCTTCTTAACTGCGTAACAGATCTTACGTAGGGGATTCCCTATTGCGTAACACGTCTTCGCTGTGCATTGTTATTGCGAAAAAATCCAGTTATTGCGAAAAAATCCACCGACTGACGCTCAGCCAGCCATTCCACCGACATTCTGGCTGCCTATAAGAGGAGAAAAGAAGAGAGAGAGGAGGAGAGAGAGAGAGAGAGAGAGAGAGAGAGAGAGAGAGAGGGGATGCAGTTGCTGGGAGCTGGGGACGGTGGTAATTTAGAGTTTTTTTATTTTTTTATTTTTTTTATTTATTGTTTATTGTGAGTTTTGAGAGATCTAGCCTCCCCTGTCAGGCTTAAACCTCTTAGCTAGGGCTAAAAGGGTGAAACTTGTGGCGTGATGGGAATAATTCTACGGCTCTGATTTATGTTAGACTGACTTAAGGTGATTCTAGTTTGATTTTAAGGAATGCTTTCAATTTGTAATGATGTGTTGTGACTTAAATTACAGTATATCTGCAATGGCTTTGAGTATGTCTATTCCCTTATTGTGATTATGCAGTTAGGAAGCCCTATTGTTCACATTGCCCCTTGGACATGGTTGGATGACAGAACTCTTCCTAACATTCATACATCACTCAGATTGGTTGTGGATTGGCTTAATTTTGTTGTTTGCTTTATCTCATGGGCATGTTTTTGTGATGGAATCCATTTTAATTTACATCCGTCTTATCTTTTGAAAACTAGATCAAAAGAAGTTCAGATTGTGCTTTAGTGATATATCTTCCAACTGGATGAAGATGAGACTCAAAGTCCAGTTGACTTCATGAATCAAGCGTAGATCTCCCTGATCTCTACAAGTGGATCCTTGATACCCTAGTTTCTTGTCTTTGAATTTTACAAATTTTAGTTTACTATTTCACCATTATTCCTTCAATTATTCGTGATTTGGATTTCATCTTTTTCTGCTTCTAGTTCTGGTTGCTTTCAGATTACGTACAAGGTTCAGTCCCTATGGATTCGACCTCGGTCTTACCGAGATTATTACTACTTTGCAACCCTATACTTGGGGTGTGAATATCATCCTCTTCGATGTGATCATGTGGGCTCACATTAGTTTATGATGATTTCAAACCTTATGTTAAGGGTTGGGTACGAAGGAGTTTAATTCGACAGCATGTAATCCTTTTGTAGACTCCATTCTGGAAAAATGACAATCAGAGGTGGGCATATATGAATAATTTCATTTATATGATTGGTATTATGCATTTTTAACCTGATCCAATTTGAGTATTTTTATGGAACGTTTTCACCGAATATAGGGGTGATCCCAGCATGTTCCTCTTTATTAGAATAAAAGTAGCTTTGATGTATTTGATATATCTAATTGATTGTGTTTTATTGTTGTTTATTTTGTTTAAGTAGAAATTACCTGAAATAATGATTGCTAAACTTATGGTTCGATTAATTTGATGAGAAGTATCCAGTGTTAATGTTGTATGTTCACATATAACTCGTGTTAACTCTAAGCTGAAGATCAGTGTGATTTATGTAAAATCCATTGTTACGACTAGATAACTATGATTGTGCATTCATCTATTGCATGCACATCATATGACTATATTCCTGGGGGA
>JAJHSJ010002078.1:0-79952 GCA_021015155.1 Magnolia officinalis | reverse complement strand
TTTTTTTTCTTGTTGTTGAGGATTCTTACCTTTTCGAAATACTTGTGAGGGGAATTAATGCACCGGACGGTGGTCCGCAACGCCGATAAGAATTCATCCAATGGATCACCCAACAATCCCTGACAATCACACACTCCATGAGGGAAAAAAATATATATATATAGTGTACTTTCATTCGAGAGCAAATGCGGAAATGCGATAATATCTCGTCAAAAGGCTAAAATTCACAATACCTTAGTGATAGAAGTTCCATACACATCTTTGTAACGGTTAAATGTCGCATGAAGCTGCACCTTGCTCCTTGTACTCAAGATTCTTATGATCTCTTCATGATCAAATGCCTTTTCTTGGATGGCATCATGAAGAATGTTCGCCTCTTGAAGCGCTAGGCTTGTGTTAAGCTCATCGCCGCCATACCTATACGTGCCCACTAGAGCTACCAAAAGCTGTGGCAAAAAAAAAAAAAAAAAACAGACCCAAATTCAGCACAGTTAACTTCATTTGAACAATGTATGGAGGAAGACATGAACGTACCTTACGGAAGTTGCCTGTGGTGTTTGATGCAACATCTTCTTCCAATGAACGCTTGAAGCGTAAGTGGTAGGCCTGCTTCACTGCCAAAAGCTCGGATGGGGTCCGGATGCATGCTATTTCTATGATCGCACGAATGTCGGGGATCAACTTGTTCAGTGCAGCACTACTTATGACAGCATCTCGGTCGGGTGGATCCAATGTCCACCGGTACACCGCATTCTGTTTTCAGGTAAGTTGGTTTGGAAAACATTCTTATTGGAATTTATAAGCAGTCTGAAATATGGTTTTAAGAGCAGACTGAGTCAGGTGTGACTCGTTCGAGTCAACTCGGACATGGGAAGACCCATCTGGTTTGATACAGTGAGTCACCCAGACGAGTTGGGAGTTTGACTCGAAACGATAATTTACATCTCATCCAATGAATAACTTCTAACCTATCAGGTTAATGTGAGATCCAACCCTTCCAATAGATGGGCCCACCAAGAGGATGACCTTGTGCTAATATCAGCACCATCTATTCATTAGGTGGGCCACACCATAGAAAACAATGTATAGTCATTGATAAATAAAAAAATCCATGTGTGGTCCACTCTATGGAGTGGATGATAGACACTATGGCTTACATTAGCATTTGTACTTGTTGAAAAGATTATATGGTTTTGATGATTCAAAGGCCCACCTCAAAATCACCAGAGAGTTCAGACTCAAGTCGATGGATAAGATCCTCCTGATAAAGCTCTTCATAAGCTATCCTAATCTGCTTCCTTTGAGCGGAGTCTCTGTGGCCCAGTATTGAAATTATTGCATTCTCATCTGTCCCCCACCCTAACACACCAAGATTCATGTAATAATCAGATTACTGTATAAGCATTGATTGGTGACTCGGACTGAGTCGACTCGAACTCAGTCAGATTCAATCCAGAACGACACCACAAGTCACCAGACGAATCAGCCCTGATCATAGTTCCAAAACACGGTGACTTGCTCAAATCTGGGCTGAGTCAACTCGACTCAACTTGATTTTGAGCCGAGTCAACGTAAAACTCAGTTGTAAGTATGATTTGGCTTCAACTCGCTGTGACTCGCCGAGTCAACTCAATGACTCGAATGAGTAAATTCAACTAAACATGACTTGAAGAAAATATCAACAGCTCTTATCAACTAGCAAACCACTATATATAAATCATTTTCCACTATTTTTATATTTTTAGCATATATAACTATTTTTAAAATACAAGCAATATTAACTTAGTTATTAAATATTGAGTCCGAGTCAAGTAAAGACTAGTTGAGTCTTCGAGTCAGCGCGACCCAGATAGACATTGAGTCGAGTCGAGTTTTTGAACTATGGCGCTTACTTAGCCGAGCCAGGCCAATTCACCTCCAACTAGCTGAGTTGTGACTCGACCGGAGACCAGATGGCAAGTATATGGATTAACAATAAAAAATAATTTTTAATTTTAGGTACCACCCAAACATGGCCTATGATTTTGTTTCAATTATTTACAATATCAAGCAATATATTGTATTTCATTCAATGCCACCAAAAAAATTTTATATTTGTTACACGTTATTACACGTTGTAAGCCATGAATTTCATCTCAAAAATATACGTACTATGACACTAAAAAATAATAATGTGAGTTTAGTAAAGCCAACTAACAATTAATAGAATGTATGGAAGAAAGAATAATTAATATTGATAAAAAGAGCCAATTCCATTCATGTGGGCCATGTTCAAGTGATTCAGGTTGTTGATCGTAGGGGAATGATGATGGGGATGTCCGGGAAATCTCCCAGATTGGAAGTTCCCAACCCTTGGATCAGTGTTCTATTTTATGGGATGTGGATTGAAGGTTGGGATCTTCCGCTCTGTGAGATTTTTTGCATCCACTAATCTCCAAGATTTAGAGGCCTCACAGCCATTCCTGAGGTTAATGTGAACCGTTGCTCTATTTATCTTCTTAGCAATCTACTTGTTGGCCACTAATTGGATGGCTGTGATTGTCATATCTAGGAGATCTTTCTTTGTGAATGGTCATTCTACGGTGGGACCCAATAGACGTCATTGCCCCATGCATTAAGCTTAACCTACAACGTGATGTGTGGGGCCCACCATGATGCGAGTATGACATCCAATCCATCCATCGTGTATGGACCCGTCTCCTCGGTGACAAGGA
The DNA here is from genome assembly GCA_021015155.1 of Magnolia officinalis. Lineage (NCBI taxonomy): Eukaryota > Viridiplantae > Streptophyta > Magnoliopsida > Magnoliales > Magnoliaceae > Magnolia > Magnolia officinalis. The sequence goes on along the minus strand of JAJHSJ010002078.1, from coordinate 77,238 downwards.
GTTAGGCCGACCGAAATCTTAAGTGGACCGCACCACAGGGAACAGTTAGGATCCATTAAGAATATTCCAGATTCACTATGGTTTTTAAAATACCATCCAATCCATTCACAAGATGTTCCCTGCCAGGATTAATGGACACGACAAAAACCAGGCCGAACTAGAATTTAGGTGGGCCACAACATGTGATTTTTAGGTTTAAGGCATAATTTACATGGTGTGACCCAGCTGAGTTTTGGATGGGCTTGATTTCTTCCAGGCAATGATAAACGTGAGGGTCGTCCATGATGGACGGATTGGATGTCAATCAAACATCACAGTGGGCCTTAGCCATCACGTTCTAGCGGATCATGGCTCATTACAGTAAGTTGCTAGAAGACGAAGGCTGTGATATGGTCCACAACCATTCATTATTGTAGGGCATGGGCCCCACTCAAGAGATTATGGGACCTTCCATGTACTGCCTACGGCCCTACAGAGAGCCAGAGGAAGCTGTAAAAAATTAAAATATAAAATTGTATATATATATATATAAAGAAACAGAACCACATGATCTGATTCTAAGGTGGGCCCCACATAAGCAGACTACAAGGGGTCAAGAGAGACCTTGACAGGCCTTCCTTAGATTTTCAGCATCATCAGTTGGAGAAGGAACTGGGTTAGGCACTCTAAGGGTAGCCATATCTCTCTCTCTCTCTGATTCTCTCCTCTCTCTCTCTCTCTCTCTCTCTCTCTCTCTGTGATTCTGGACAGAAGAAGAGACGGTGGATGTTCATTTTATAGGGTTTTGATAGGGTACGGTGCCATAGTACCATAGTACGGTACGGTGGCAGGTTTCTACCCTCGGATTGCACCCTTAGAATAATCTGAACCGTTCATTTTCTCATTACCACCGTACAAATGCTATAATGTTATAATCACGCTTCATCGTAAATCTTGACCTTTGAATCCTGGGTCTTAATATGATCCATTAAATATTCATCTTCCTATACAATCATATGTTCAACAAAAACTTATTTTTATGGCCCAGGTAGCACATATTTCGGAATGTGAACGGTTCAGATCATTCTAATAAAGTAATCCGGGCGTGGAAACCTGCCACTGGACCATACTGTGGTACGTTGGCACCGTACGTTATCAAAACCTCATTTTATAACGCAAGGCTCTTACACCGCACGTTTCTACATTAACGATCAGATCCTGTTACGTTTACAAAATAATGAATATACAAGAGATGTATGATACTTGGCTGAGTGCGGTGATTCATACGCATGCAATCAAATTGAATACGTGGTACACTTGTAAATAGAAGTTACGGATCCAAATCCTACGCTGTCCGTTATATGTGGGCCATCAACCCAAAATCAGATTGACTGAAAGCTTCTAACCTGTGATTAGTGGACACCGGTTTTGGAATTCGGTGAGTGATTTCCCATCTTATGCGTCCATTAAGTGTTGGCCAATCCGTATTATCTAAATGTCTTAAATTGTTTGTAACGGGTCCATCGATGCATCCAAAAACCACCTGATCCCATTGAAAATTCCATTTTTTAGCCTTTGCTTGTTGATTTGTCGTCGATGGCATTCGATATGATCGAAGCTCCCATCGACCAACTTGAATAGTTTTATGAAACTGTAAATTTCATTTCCTATTTCAGTTTTAATCATTTTTAAGGGTTTGTGATGTAGGACGTGACACCAATACATTCCTAGTACGGTTGGACCAAAAGAAGGTGGATCATAAATTGATCATAACCTTTAATCCGGATATCATTACGAGACATACAACCTATCAATCTTAATGTAGCAGGCCATCCAATGTAAATCAACCTACAATGTAGGTCATGTCTGTCCATTTCGCCAAAATGGACGTTTTAAGCTCAAAAATGAAAATTTATGAAAAAAAATTACTTTTTTTTGTGATTTCGATTTTTTAATATTTTTTACTCTTAGAGTTTTAGATTTTATTCTTTTTTATAAATAACTTTTAATCATTATAAAACTTTTCTAGCAAAAGTTTATTTGGAATTTTTATTTTTAGAAATTAGGCTTCAGAAGAGTTTTATTAGAATTAGGATTTTTATTAGAGTTTGAATTTTACTATTTTTGGTAATTATGAATTTTGGTTTTTTTTTTTTCCTATATTAATGATGTAACAGACATATACATATCAGACATCAATCAATCAATTTATTTCGAATTTATTAGAATTATTGTCTATCTCTCCTCGTGAATTTGAGGCATTTCTGTGAGGAGTCCAGAGAAGCTCTGTGGATTAGGAGTAACAATCCCTTGAGGAAGACAGTGTTCAACCTCAGCACGTCCTTACATGTGTCAATTTGTAATGGGGGATTAGGGGATTGGAATCGTGCTTAGGGCTTTTTATGGGCTGAGTTCAAAGCTAGGGTTTTTGTACTTTTCGATGTATATTCTCGGATCGGTAAGCCTTTCCATCTCTTGTAACATTGATTATCATAGTGGATTCTTTGTCTCTTTGTGCTGTGGTTTTTTTCCAAGAGGGTTTTTCCATGTACAACATTGTGTTCTCTGTGTGCTTGGTTTGTTTAATCTCTTATTATTTGATTCTAACTTGGGGTTATTTCGACGCGTCTCCCCAACAAGTGGTATCAGAACTAACATATGAATTTTGAGTTTTTTAAATTTAAAACATGTTTTCTGAGGGATCTAATAATAAGTATGAAACTAAGAAGTTCACTAGGAGAAATAACTTTGAACTATGGAATGTTAAAATCAGAGGTCTCCTAGTTCAGCAAGGATTGCAACACGCTCTCCTTGGCAAGGCGAAGCGTCCTACATCTACGACTGATGAAGAGTGGGATGAACTAGATGAGAGGGTTACAACCTCAATACAATTGTGTCTAGCGGACAATGTCCTATATAATATCCTAAATCAAAAGACTGCCACATGGTATGGACGAAATTGGATGGTTTATACATGAAGAAATCCCTGGATGGCCGTCTATATCTTAAGAAGAAATTCGATAATCTTAAGATAATAAATGGGTCTGAAATTAATGAACACATGAGCACTTTCAGCGAGTTGCTATATAAACTGACGAATGCGGATGTTGAGATCGAAAAGGAAGATTATGTCTTGATTCTCTTGAATTCTCTTTCATCATCTTTCGAGAATCCAGTAGATACACCGATCCATGGTAGGGATGACATCAATGTAGAGACTGTTATCTCAGCCCTTTATGGAAGCAATTGAGAAAGAAAAATAGTAACGGTGGTATCTTTACGGATGCTCTAGTTGCTAAGGGAATGAATACTGAAATGGAGAAGGGCAATTCTCGATCATGATCCAAATCGAAAGGGAAATGCAAGATGAAGTGTTGGAATTGTGAGATGACAGGGCATATGAATAAGGATTTCAGGAACCATAATGCTCAAAGGAGAGAAAAATTAGAAAATGTACCAAAAGAGGCCAACATAGTGCAATAATACGAGGAGGTGGATAGTGGTGATGCCTTGACCGCATCCGAATCTAGTTACCTTAGTAACAAGTGGATTTTGAATTCAGATGCCTCATATGACATGACTTCTCACAAGGATTGGTTTACCACATACAGAAAGTACAACGGTGGACAGGTCTTTATGTAAAGTTGTTAAAATCGGTTCAATGAGCATCAAAATGTTTGATGAGACGTAGCGTATTCTGACAGATGTTCGACACATGCTGGACCTCATGAAGAATTCGATATCTCTAAGGGCTCTTAAGGCACTTAGTTGCAAGTTCATTGGTTATGATAGAGTCCTTAAAGTTTTGAAATAGGCACTTAATGTGATGAAAGCGCAACGAAGTAGTAATCTATACAAGTTGATCGAAAGCACTAAAATGGATTGAGTTGCAACATCTGTAGCGGAATCCACATTACGGCATGTGCGCCTAAGCCACATGAGCGACCGCGGCATAAAGGCACTTTCTGATCGTTGCTTGATTCCTATTTTTAAAGTATTGAACTTATCATATGCAAGACATTATATATATGATAAACAGTTAAGTTTAACTTTTAAAACTGAAAAACATGTTTGTAAAGGTGTGCTTAAGTATGTGCATTCAAATGTATGGGGCACGTCACCTGTTGTTTCTGTTGGGGGTCATCATATTTTTTCTCATTCATCGATGACTACTCCAGGAAAGTGTGAGTTTATTTCCTCAAAAGTAAATTCGATGTTTTCGTCACATTTAAAGTGTGGAAGGCGATGATTGAAAGGCAGACATGGTAAAAATTGAAGGTATTAAGGACTGATAAAGGAGGTGAATTCACTTCAAAGAAATTCAACCAGTTTTGCAAAGATGAGGTGATTATCAAACACAATACGATGAAACATACTCTTGAACAGAATGGAGTGACAGAACGAATGAATCGGACTCTCTTAGAGAGAACCCGAAGCATGTTGAGTAATGCTAGATTGGGCAAGGAATTATGAACGGAGGCCATTAACACGGGTTGTTACCTGGTGAATCGGTCCCCATCTACGCTAATAGACTGTAAAATTCCTGAAGAAGTGTGGAGTGGTCATGAAGTAGACTACTCATAGTTGTGTATTTGCTTGTAACACTTTCATGTGCCATCAGTTGAGAGAGATAAACTAGACCAAAGGGCTGAGAAGTGTATTTTTATGCGCTACGGTGATGGTATGAAAGGGTGCAGGTTGTACGACTGAGTCACATAGAATATCATAATTAGCTAAGATGTTAGGTTTGATGAAGATTCCTTGTTTCGCAACGATGAACACAAGGAATCGAGAGAAACCAGCGGTCATTGATGTTGAGATTGAAAAAAAAATATATACATAAGTAGAGCCGCAAGCAGAGGTACAAGAGTAAGTGGAGCAGTCACCTCTCAAAAGAAATCTGTGAAGAGATCACAGATTGCCAGTTTGATACAGGGATGAATGGATGTTATATTCGTCATCATTACGAATAAGAGGGATTCGTCTACTTTCCAAGAAGCATTGGATGGTTCTAATGCTGAGAAGTAAATAACGGTCATACATGATGAGATAGATTTTCTGTATAAGAATGAGACATGAGAGTTGGTGGAGCTTTCAATGAGGCGTGAAGCGATCGGTTGTAAGTGGATTTACAAGAAGAAGCAGGATAGATATAAGGCGAAATTGGTCATGAAAAGGTATGTACAGAAGGAGGGTGTCGACTTCAGTGAGATTTATGCTCCTGTGGTCAAGTAGGTGTCTATCATATTTGTATTGGCGTTGGTTGCCCAATACAACCTGAAATTGGGACAGATGGATGTAAAAACTGTTTTCCTACATGGGGAGTTGGAGGAGCAAATTTACATGAAGCAACCAAAAGGATTCGAAGTAAAATGGGAAAAGAATAAAGTTTGCAAGTTAAGGAGATCATTATATGGCCTGAAACAGTCGCCTAGGCAGTGGTACAAACATTTAATACTTCCATGATGGATCAGCGATTTACCGGAAGCAAATATGATCATTATATCTTTTACAAGGCATTGAATGATAGACAGTTCATCATACTGGTATTGTACGTGATGACATGCTTATTGTCATTCATAGCATGTCTGAGATAGATACGTTGAAGAGTCGGTCATTAGGATATTCGAAATAAAATATTTGGGGGCTATAAAGAATATTCTCGGCATAGATATTCACAAAGACATACAGAGAAGCAGGCTACGGTTATCACAGGAGGAATACTTTAAGAAGGTATTAGTTAAGTTCGATATGGACAAGGCGAAACCGGTTAGCACACCCCATGCTGCTCACTCTAGGCTTTCTTTTAAACAATGTCCTACTACAGATGAAGAAAAGCAAGTGATGTCTCGTGTGCCTTATTCGAGCGTTGTTGGCAGATTGATGTATGGTGTGGTCTCTACGAGACCTGATATTTCATATGTAGTGGATGTTGTAAGTAGATACATGGCTAACCCCTACAAGAAACACTGGAATGCAATGAAATGGTTACTTCGATATATATGAGGTACAGTGGACTACATCTTGACATTTGAAAAGTCATAAGATAAGTTGATAAGGTATGTGAATGTCGATTATGCAAGTAATGTAGATAATAAAAGGTCAATTTTCAGTCACTCATTTATTCTAGTAAGGTGGTGCGATCAGTTGGATGTTGAAGCTTCAGTCTGTGGTGGCTCTTTCCACAATCGAAGCAGAGTATATGACAGTGACGGAAGCATTCAAAGAATGTGTTTGGTTAAGAGGGTTGATAAATCAACTTGAGCTTCAGAAAGCAGTTGTGTCAGTAAATTGTGACAGCGAAAGCGCGATCAATTTGGTAAAAAACTTGGTTTACCGTTCTTGTATTAAACATATTAATGTTAGTCATCATTTTATCCGAAAGGTGCTTGAGGAAGACAGAGTAACTCTTGAGAAGATTCATACAAGTGTTAATCCAGTGGATATGCTTACGAAGGTAGTTCCTACAGAGAAGTTCAAGTTTTTTGTGACTTCTCTAGGCTTGGCGAAGGCTTGACGAATGAGGAGTGTGCATGAGAAGTGGCGACAATGGTGGAGCTATGATGGAGGCAATTAGAGATGGAGTTTGGAGTCGTGGTTCATAATAATTGAAGACATGGTGGAGATTGTTATCATATGTCTTAAATTTGTCTGACTCTAGGTCTGTCGATGGCATTAACAAACCACTCGATCCCATTAAGAAAATTCAATTTTTAGCCTTTGCTCGTTGGACAATTTTTTTTTGTCCAAATCAATCTAATCAAAGGTGGCTTCAATCACATCAATGGGTCATCGATGGCACTCGATATGATCGAAGCTCCCATCAACCGACTAGCACAGTTTTGTGGAAGTACGGGTTTTGTTTCCTATTTCGATTGTAATCTTTTTTAAGGCTTTGTAAGCGGGGATTTGGGGATTGGAATTATGTTTTTTTTTTTTTTTTTTTTTTTTTTTTTTTAAGTTTTTAGTATTATTCTTGGATCGATAAACTCTTTCATATCTTGTAACATTAATTATCATAATGGACTTGATGTCACTTCGTGTCGTGGTTTTTTTCCGTAAGGGTTTTTTCGCGTAAAACCTTATTTTCTCTATGTGCTTGGTTTGCTTGAAAGCTACAAACACTATCACTGTCATAGGATTGTTCCCTAAAACACCATTCATGGGGTTGTTGCTTAAACCATTATTAGATGCCATCGAACCGAGGAAGAGCCTCGCTCTCATACCAAATGATGCAAGGAAAATTGTGAAAAAAATGAAGAGGAACATCATTATCTTCTTCAAGTGATTAAAACTTTGAATCTGTTAGTGCACTTAATTGTGCACCTAAAACATCCCCATAACCCCTACATGATCCTAACCCTAGTAGGTATACCTTGTTGATCATCCCTTAGCCTTAGAAGTTTATTGGAATATGATAAGTATGGTTAAAAGATATGTAAAGTTGTGGTGAAATCGTATGCCCAAAACAGCAGTTTCTATGTGGTTCTCGATCCCATCGAGCGATCCTCGATCAATCTCAATAGATCAGGCTCGATTAATCGAAGGTGCCCACAAATGTCCAGCAATAAAATGTATATTTTCTGGAATTTATCGATGTCATTGAACCAGCCTTCAATCCCATCGAAGGGGAGTTCGATCAATCGAAGGCATCGCTCGATCGATCAAACTGACTATTTTTTTACCGTTGGAACTTGGTTCCTTTATATAGGGCATTCAGACCTTGGGCATTCTGAGGGGTTTTCAATGCAAATAGAAGCTAGGTGTTTTCTCACTCATACCACACATCCTATACCTTTATCCAAAGAGTTTCATGTCAATTTTCTTGTGATCTCTCACTCTAATGAACATTCAATGCTCTTATTCAAAGATGTGAATAAACTTTCACCTTTCTAGATATTAGACATTGTAGCTATAGTCAAATCAATGTCTAAACTCTTTAGAAAACCCTTCTAAGTGAATCTCTTATGATTAAAACATTTTCATGAGTTGTAGAGGATTCACCCAACCTCCCTTGCTTTGGTCACCTCATTGGCACTTCATACGCAAAGCAAATGACCGTAAGAGATAGTGAACTTGTGTGTGCTTTATAAGTTAAGTGTCTAGCATACAATTCAACTCAAATATTCATATAATTTAACTAAAAAATCACATAAGTAAGAATACAATTGTGCTCAAATGACAATCACAAACACAAGCATGTATAGTGGTTCAGTTTCTCTACTCCACTCTCAACGGATGCACTCTCCTCGAGTGTGTTAGTATTCATTATCTTAGGAGTTTTCAATAGGTTCACCCATAACTTTTACGATGGTTTCTCCTATTTAACCAATAACCTACACGCACACTCCCATGTCAGAGAAACACATTTCTACCCGTGTTGGTGGCTCCCACAGAGATTTTAGTTAGTTTTTTATCAGCTAACCAACAATCACTAGTAATCTCAATCGAAGGCCATACGTACTCCCGTTAAGAGCTCCTCATTGAGACTAACACATACACACCCATGATCGATGAATTTAGCCCTACACAAGAGCCTAGGTCCTACACCAGAACCTATTCGAGTTTGGGTCACAAACTCTACACTCCATCCTACACAAGGAAGGAGTGCGAATGGACTCTACAATTGACAACTTATTTGTTGGATTGAGGCCTTTTGTAGCGATTTGCTTGAAATGCTTAATCGATGCTCTCATGTGCTTCAATCAACTTCTCAATTGATCCCTCAATCGTTGATGTCTATAGTTTAGCTCCTATGATCAGTCACCTTGCATATGATGCCCCGATGAGGTAACCAAGGTGGAGAGAGGATGGTAGTATCTCTTACAACTAATGAATAGTTGATTTCCAAATAAGATTTACATAGATGGCTCTTCTAGAGGATTTAAATAATGATATACCTATAGGCTAAGTATCTAATCTCTAGAAAATAGTGGAGATCAAGTTCATCTCCATCATGGAAGTTGGAATTCTCATTAGAGTGGTAAAGCTCAAGAAGATGACTTAGATCTCATTGTTTAGAGGCTCCGGATGAATGATATAAGTGGATAATCACCTGGGCTTCTATTACACCAAAAATCCATCTCCAACCCCAAGAACCAATTGCCTATTTTATAAAAATTGTGTTGCAATGGCTATTAAACAACTAGTTAATGACTCTTTCGATAGGATCGAAAGGCCCTTCGATATGATCAAATGTGCTTTGATATGATCGAGCTGACTTTCGATCCCATCGAGAAACTCCATGATTTTTCTTTTTAGTTATTGAACTATTTCTTCAATCGCATCGAGCTGGTCTTTGATTCTATCAAGACCTATTGACAGGCTGTCGATACGATCGAGAACCGCTAGAAAACTGTTGTTTTGGGCAGTATGACTTATAGCAACTTTGCACCTCCTTTAGCCTATCTTATCATGTTTCAATTGAGCTCCTAAGGTTGAGTGATGATCAAATAAGAGTTTACCTATTAAGGTTAGGATCATCTAGAGGTTGTTTTTTTTTTTTTTTCCTCCATTTATTTTCGAAAAAGAATTAAGAGACACTAGTTGCTTTCGTCGTTGGTGTTCTTTTCGATCTCTACACAATTCACTGCTCCACCAAAAATTCCCTGTGCCCCTACCGTACTCCAGCTTGGTAAAGATAAATAACTCACTGACACACAGATGCATGTAATTGACAAATAAGCGCACAAATCAATGCACTAACACATACGATCCTTATATGATTAAAGATGGACCTCAAAAAAGGCAAAGATAAACGACCCTTATCTAGTGATCCGCTAAGTCATTACAAGAGTGAGATGGAACCTATCTACCACTTTAATGCACGGTCAGGATGGCTTTGGTATTTATTAAATGTGATGTTTTTCCACCAAGAGAGAAGAACCAGAGAGAATCAAGAATCTATTGGGATGGGGATAAGATTTTATCATTTCCTCAAATGTTGTCAATTTCGAGAGAAAGATAAGCACTTGGATAAAGAGATACACTCGTGGATCATTTAAGAAAATTTTGTATGTGATCCACCAATTCGCAGTTGTCCACGAGTGGGACCCACAGGTCCATATCCAACATCTACCAACTCATCATATTGTGGGAGGACCATAATATAGATCATCCTTGTAACTTTTTAACTAAATCAAAACCAAATAATAACAATGAGAGTCGTATTGGACCAACTAAAACATTGTTGTTTTCTCATAGGTATTTAAGTAATAAATGACCACCTAATTAGCACTTCATAATTTAAACTTTACTATACTTGTCTTAGTTCGCATGACCACACCAGATACAATTGGCTCCGATCTAGAGTATTCGGTCAATATACACAACAATCTAACTTGTTAAATTTATTTAGAAAACATGGTTTTTTTTTTAACTCCAGTTTAAATAATTTTTAAAGTATTAATATAATATATATACACTTTTAGAAGAAGAAAAAATTTGTTTGTGCATAACTAATCAACAACTCGATATTGCCAATAGATAAGTTTTAAATTTTCCCCATGCAGAAGTGTAAATCGAAATGAACTAAGCCACTTTCCTAGTTTAACCAAGTCCTGCCCAATCCTTGAGGACCTTCGTCATATATTAGAGTAGTGACATACAATCACATCCTTTTATTAACAAGAGAATGATAGTTAAGGACACAGAATCACAATCACATAATGGTGAATGCAATGATTTCACTGAATTGAAGCATTCTATAAATAATATTTCTATACACGTGGCTATAATTCAAGTTGTAAAGTTTTAAAGTAGACAATATTACACATATTCCGGGTTTATTATATGCGATTCATCATATATGACTTGTCTCACTCCTCAAGACCATCAGGCCAATAATGTCCACCACATAAAAGAGCAATGGATTTCGAGTAAAAAATTGTGGTTATGTTATTCTAACTTAAATTAGTCTCATCCTCAGTCTTAATGAACAATTGTGTACAATGATTCATCATTCGTATCCTTGTCCTCTATTCTTCGCCTCATCCTATATTCTTCATAACAGAGGGAAGTTTTACACCTCATGTAAATGTCGTCCGAATAATACCTTTAACTTATTTATTACGTTTGGTCATCCCATGCAAGTGGGTGACGGGCTTGTCGATAATAAATATCTCCCAACACCTCAAAGTAAATATTGATGATCTACATACCTAGTTAAAGATAGTACGCAATACCAAAAAGAGAGAGAGAGAGAGAGAGAGAGAGAGAGAGAGAGAGAGAGAGAGAGAGAGAGAGAGAGAGAGAGAGAGAGAGAGAGAGAGAGAGAGAGAGAGAAATAATTTATTAATGACAAATAAAGAGTATATTATAAAATATGGGGTTACATAGCTAAATCACTCCAGCTTTTCTCAATCCCATTTGCCTGACATGAACCCGCAGCAGGTCTCTGGCTATAGTTTTCATCATGCAATCCGCCAATAACTCTTTAGTGGGAATGTAGCTTAGGAGAACTCTCTTTTCTCTCACTTGCTCATTAATGTAATGAAATTCAATCTTAATGTACATGGGAAGAGAAATTGTGCATGGAAACACACAATTCAAACCAAAATCACCATCCAGACAGGACAGGTGTTCACAAAGAACTCATCTCATTTGTGTGGAAAAGCCTATTCATCTGTACTCCAACGACATGCTTACAATGCTAATGATACCTATAGGCAACACCTCTGCAATAGAAATTTAGAGAAAATTGCATAAGATATAGTAAGGAGGACATTCAAGTACTGAAAATCATGCTAAGAGCCAAGCAGTTGAGGAAGAAAACTCTGTAATCAAAACAACTTCCAGAATTAATGAAGGCTCCAACTTCAACTAATACTCACTACCTTCCCATAAAGGCTGTGATATAGCTTTCTCAAAAACAAATTCTAGAAGCGGATTATGAGACAATCTCTATCAGCCTAAGCAAGTGGCACAAAAATAATCTATACAAGGCAAATAATGAACAGTACGTGCCAGCAGTTAAAAAGCATGAAGAGTTTCGACCCACTGATTTTCCAATCTGCATTTCACAATTCAAATCCTACATTTCCATAGAATAGCCATAAGGCCAACAAAAGAACTGCACACCAGCTTGCAGAAGATAACCAGGTAGCAGCTTCAAGGACAAGGGTTTTGGTCTTCTCCATAATTAACAGACTCTTAAGACAAAAATCTGTAGATAAAACTGGAAGGATCAGTAGGGGATGGCAATGAATAAAAGCCAGGTGACCTTCCAAAAGACGCAATAGTAAATCTGAAGCAAGGCCTGATGAACATAGAAGCAATCATTAACAATAAAAAATTTCAACTTATAGGCACTAATGAAAAAACCGAAGAATGGCCCTCCTTTGCAGACTTCAGAAGATCACCCAAGGGCACCGAATAATATAGCTAAGCTCACATGAAATTTAACCACCTCTATACAGTAGCTTCCAGACGAGCATGGAGTAAATGCTGCCAATCATCACCTAAGATAGCTCTCCAAGAAGCCAACCAAATAGGTAACATTACAGTGATATGGAATCAAGTGTAACAAAAGAACAATGAAAGAAGTCTCAGCACTGATGTGAATTTTCTGAGAAGATGAAGTCCACATGGCCAATAGCAGATGTGCTAGTCCATAGCAGACCCATAAAACCCATGCCCATCCTTGAGTACCAATTAAAATACTCAGCTGAGAGGGGCATTCGGAATAAACCATTCCTACAATAATATTGCCTTCCCATGATTTGAATAATATGCTATTCAAAAGAAAATCTGGTCAAAGATTAACAGAGACCATGCTGAAGCAGAATGCCAAATACCAGGGACGCAGGAATTGCTCAGAAACAAAGCCGGTTGCTCATAGAAAAAATATCCAGCACCTGAAAATACCACAACTCCCAGAAGCTGTGAGAAAGCTAAAACAACTCCCCAACCATTGCACAGGGCAGAACAACAGCCAGTTTTCTGCCTGCCTAAGGTGCTTCTTTGGTTACCAAATCTTTTTAACATAATGCAATAAAAGAATAAATAAAAAATAAAAAATTGTACCAGTCATAGCATGGACCCTCTTACCCAGATGCCAAAACGATGACAATACAAAATATGGCTTCAAGAAATTTTCCCTTCAAAGAGACGTCTACAACTCTCAGAAAAAAGTAGTCTAAGAGACGTAGCAACAGAATCAAGAGAAACAAACCTCTATCTTTCTTTTCTTTTTTCTTGTTTTCTTTTTTCTTTTTCATTTATTCCTTTCTTCAGCCAAGTCCGTGGGTAAGATGTCCACAAAGTGTGTAAACAAATAGATGGATAGGAACAATTTACTTAGTTTCTTGTGTCCATAATGAGTGGATTTCCTTATAGTTTCTTGTGTCTATAATGATTTCTTAGTTTTCCTTTTAATGCATGGCTCAAATCAAATGCACATGTAGCCCCTTGGTATGTGCATAACAACCTAATGAGAGAGCGTACGTGCAAGACATGGGAGCATTTTTTCCAAAAAAAAAACATGCCCACTCTTTTAAAGTCTAGAGATAAGAAAGATTGAAGAGAAAGTAACTTGAGAAAGGATACCTGAGCCCACTAGAGATGTTGGAAGGTAGGGTAAAATAGCTCACCTTCTGGTTGCAGTAAAGTGGATCAGAATCCTCTACATCACCTATTTCACGTGATGTGTAAAACACCACATCTGTGGGGTCCACCATGTTGTACTTTGAATATCCACTCCGTCTGTCAGGTTCTATCCTTGATGTTAGGCCTCTGGAACAAGATTGGCTAGATCCACGACTCAGACAGGCGATAACTCATGGCACAATGGGGATGGGAATCTGACCATAGGTTTGCAATGCGGGGCCACCATGGTGTGTATCTTTCATCAAAGTTAATCAGATGTAACTCACCAAGATGAAAAGAAGAAACAAAAATCAGCCTCATAAAAAACTCAGGTGAGCCACATTGCTAGCAGTTCTGCGCAATTTTACGTTGTTGCCCATATGAGTTTTTAATCGGCATCATCTTTTGTTGGTACAGTTCAAATAATCCTTCACACCTGGTGGATAGACAGATTCTCCATAACATGAGTGTTTTATGCGATGTGTGAAACATGTATTGTAGACAATTCCAGACCCGGTAAAGGAAACATGTCACGTGGATATAGTAGACAATTCCAGTCCCAGTAAAGTAAGTCATGTTGAAATCATATAGTCATGACAAGCAATAAGCAGTACAAACCATGACCATAAAAAATATAAAATGAATGTTTGTACATAACCATCAAAATAGAAGGAAATGTAGGGCAGAAAAAGCAATTATTTAACTGAAAATAAAAATAAAAATACGAGGACATTCCCATTCTCTATTAGAAGGGACCCATTTCTCTCGGTTCATGCAAACAATTGAAGGAATTTCCCTTACTTTGAATGTTTTTAACCATTAATCTTTCTGTTTTTATCATTAAAATAGCTTTATCAAACTTGATGAATATCTGTTGAGATTTTCTGGTCAATATTTTAGGCTGGCATGGGATTATGGCAAGAGTGGAAGACACTTGGCAGAGGAGGGATGTCGTCAATTTGGGTAAATGGATAGGCAGGATTCCAGACTTTTAATAATGTAGATACCAAAGTCTGTAAGGGTGAGGAGCACCTGGACATGATGGGCCTCCTGGACTAGAATGGATCGACTTGATTGTGTACCAGCTTTGATTCAGACTTAAGGATGTATGGGGAGTTCAAGGTCCTAGTGTTTTGTACTTTTCTTTAAAAGTACCTACATTTCTAACTAAAACATGCCTTCAGTTTTCTTGGCATTAGTGAGGGATTAAAACCAAGTTTAGCAACCTGTTTAAGTGGAAAGAAAAAAAAGATGGAATGGTGTCACAGCTGTAGCGCATGCATAAGATTTCAGTGCCAATAGATATCTCAGTGAAAGAACAAAGACTATTGAGCATTCTTTAATGCATCAAAAACCAATAGAAAAAAGCTCCTTGAATAGAACAGAACAGTTTGGAAACCAAAACAGCCATACATTTTGATGCATATATAACCTTGAATAAGTAAACAAATTTATGAAAGAAACAAAGCAACACAATAGCCCATCACAAGCCTTGCAATATTTTTCTACTGACTTTTAGCCTTCTCTATTATTAATTAATTTATTTTTTAAAAGAAATGAATTGATACAACCACTCGAAAAAATTACACAGATTTCCTTATAACCAAGCTTTCATGAAGGTTTTGAAAAGATAGACAATCCTTTCCTAAGCACGATGACCTCTGCCTCATTGGACCCTAACTCTCCACAAGGCTTCGAAACCTCAACAAGAACTCCGCTTTGTCACTCCTCACCACTCCAACTCTGAGGGGCCAGGATTTCTCAACAAGCATCCCTCAAAATTTAACTTCAGGAGTGCAATTGGGAGCAGGTTCCATTGAGCTTCCTTCCAGGGCTGCTTTGGCCCCACATCATGGAAATGCATCTATGGAATATTGCACAAATGGAATGGAACCCACATCACCAACAACAAGGGATAGTTGTTTGCTTCGCAGACTCCAAAGATTGATTTGACTTTGTTGATGTGAACCTGGCTCATTCAAAACCAGCTCAGAAATTGGCAGATCATGCTATGTTCAGAGTTTTTGTTGCATTGTTGATTTCTACAAGTTATATGAACCTAGACAAATTGCCCAAAAGGCAAAAGGCTAACCGAGTAGACCCTCATGCATGAAAAACACGTTTCAGATCATGAGTCTATAAAGAAACTTGCCCGCGAAGCAGGATAAAGAGATGACTATAGAAATAATCACAAGATCATTTATATCTGTCATAGTCATACCTGAGAGAAATTAACGATCATAGGAAGCATGCGAGCTACACAATCCTGGGGTTCCAGCAACTTCACTAGTGCTCCACATCCCTCAACAACCAACTGCACAGAATCTTGATATAAAATGAAGCAAATCAAAGAGTACATTCTTAGAGATCAAATAGAATATGAATGAGAAAAAACAAAACTTCTTGTTTTAATTTTGGGAACACTTAATATTAACAGAAAACATAAGAACCAGAACATTAAACCATCATGACACGCAAATGCAGAAGATTGTGTTCCATTTTGGCTGAAATGAGAGAGATTCGAAACAAGTACAGCTATCAAAATGTAGCAGCCTCTGTCTCGGTTTTTATTAGCAGCTATCAAAACCCAACAAGTCTTTCCTCTTACAAATGTTGAGCCTAATCCCCTAGAAGCCGTATCACACAAAAGCAAAGAGAAATCATTACAAGAAGCTATATTCCCAATTTTTTAGGAAACCCTAAAAATTCCCTTATGTGCTAAAGATTCTGCCTTAGAATTTCCTTGCTAACAATCTAAAAAAGCAAAAAAAAAAAGAAATCCCTTCCATAGAAGGTCTGACCAGTTTGTCAATTAAGATCTCCCTAACCAGATTTCATCTAGCATTTTGCAACCCTCCCTCCCTAGGAAAACTGATGAAAAGTAACATTTCAACCCTTTCTAAATTCTAAACTACGTCGAAGGTGCTAAAAAGTCTCTAATATCATGGATTTTTTGCCCTTGAATCTGCATTGAATGAATTACTCTCTACCAAAACCTTATCCTGACAGAAGATCTACAATGCTCACCGACAAGGAATACTTTCACCGACATTAAGAGCTTTGGCCTTCCACTTCAAAAGAAATAAAGGATCCACATTGTAACCAGATGGAAAAGTAAGAGAATAATCCACATTATCACCAAATGGAAGAACATCGATTAAAAAGCATATCAGGCATCTATTATGTAAAACAAATCCCCCAATAGCATCGATTAAAAAGCATATCAGGCATCTAATCAAAGGTATTGAACTCCATTTCCCTGATTAGGTATGACGATTAAGCATGATTAACATTCCAAATCTCTAATTAGGAGTTTCAATTTTAAATCCCTAATTAGGGTTTTCAGTTTTGAATCCCTAATCCATCCTACTACTGTGGAGGTTGAAAATTGCACAAATTAGGGATTCAACATTTCAAAACCCTACTTAAGGATTGAAAATTGAAAATCCAAAATTAGGGATTCGCTTTTGTAAAATCCTAATTATGTTTTCGATGTTTAAATTTGAAGAGAGAGAGTGAGACGCGAGATCGAGAGAGCTGCGTCGCCATCGGCAATGGCGGAAGGAGAGAGGGGTTCATTGGACGCGGATTGCGTCCTACCCCTGCCCGGACGGTAATCCGTCCGGGTAGGGCTCTCTGGGTCCCACCGTGTTGTAAGTGTTTTATCCACGCCGTTAAACGCTTTTTTACGATAATTTTAATATATGAGCCAAAAGATGAGGCAGGTCCAATGCTTAAGTGGACCACAAAGTGGAGATTGAACATCCACCATTAAAAACTTCTTGAAGCTGGAGAAGTTTCGGATCAAGCTGATATTTGTGTTTTCACTTCATCCACGTCTAAATGACCTTATGAATATGTTGTATGGTAAAAATAAACATCATGTTGGCCCTTAGAAAGGTTGCAACGGTGGGTGTCATTTCCTTTCGTGTGGTCCACTTAAGCCTTGGACCTGCCTATTTTTTGGCTCACATATTAAAACTATTGAAAAAAAGCGTTTAACGGCGTATTTATAACACGGTGGACCCTACAGAGCCCTTCCCGGACGGATTACCGTCCGGCCGGGGGTTGGACGCAATCCACGTCCGTCATCAGTCTTTTTTGCAATAGTTTATGGGCCTTTTCACATAAACCGCCTGCGTTTTCAGATATGAACAGAAACTGTTAACTGCGGGCCTGCGGCAAAATCAGTCCTGCCACTGGTTGACCGCAAATATCACTCACTCTGTTTCGAGGATTTCCCGAAAGCCTTTCGCAGGAAGTTCATGCGCTGGAAACTTAGTTGGGCCTACCGTGATGTTTGTGAGAAATCTACTCCGTCCATCTGTTTTTTGAGATCATTTTAGGACTTGAAACCAAAATTGAACAAGATCCAAGGCTCAAGATGGCTGCGCTAAAGGAAAATATGTTTAGGGAAATTTCTACCATTGAAATGTTCTTGGCGTCAATAGTGATGTTTATATGCCATCTATACAGTTTGTAACGTCATTCATATTGGGATGAAATGAAAACACAAATATTATCCTGATTCAAAGCTTTTGTGGCCACATAAATATTTCAACTGCTGACATTCAATAATCACATTTTGGCCCACCAGAGTATTTGATATGGTTCATTTTTTGCCTACATCTTAAAATGAACTCGCAAAACAAATGAATGGAGTAGATTTCTCAAAAACATCACCTCAGCCTCACTAAGTTCCCGGCGCAGGAACTACCTGGGAAAGGCTTTCCCAGGGAATCCCCGTTCCCTTTTCTCGACGCGGATTTACGGGGAAAGTCTTTCGCAGGGAGTTCCTCCGCAAGAATGCTATGTGGGCCCACCACCATATTTTTGAGAAATGTACTCCGTTCATCCATTTGGTGAGCTTATTTTAGAAAAATCAACCAAAAACGAAGTGGATCCAAAACTAAAGTCGGCCACTCGAGAGGGAAAATTGGGAAAAGAATTACCTACCGTTGAAACCTTCCTCGACTCCACCTTGATGTTTATATGTCATCCAAACCATTTATAAGGTTATTAACATAAGGATGAAGTGAAAATATAAAAAATTTAGCCTAAAACAAAGCTTTTATAGTCATAAAAATGTGTCAACGATTCTAACTAAATCCCTATTGTTTCCTCTCGTGTGGCCTACTTAAGTCTTGGATCCACTTCGTTTTTGTAGCTTGTCCTAAAATTAACTTGCAAAACGGATGAGCGGATTATATTTCCCAAAATCAATGGTGGTGCCCCCACCCATCATAGTTGCGAGGAACTTCCTGCGAAAGGCTTTCGCAGTAAATCCACGTCCCCTTTTCTCGTAGGAACGCGGATGCCTGTCTCCAGCTGGGAACGGGCAGGAACTTTGAGTGGCCACCATAATGTCTAGGTTTTATCCACCCTGTCCATCCATTTTTTCATATCATTTTAGGATATAATTCCAAAGCTGAGGCAGATCCAAGACAGATTGGATATACAATGGGGATTACACTCTTACCATTGAAAACTTCTTGGAGCCACAGAAGTTTTGGATCAAGCTAATATGTGTGTTTTCTCTTCATTCAGGTTTACGTAACTTTATGAATAATTTGAATGGAAAATAAACATCATGGTAGGCTCTAGAAAAGTTTCAACAGTGAGAATCATTATCACCGCTGCTTCTTATGGTGTGGTCCACTTGAGTCTAAGATCTGCCTAAATGTTTGTATTGTCTCATAAAATGTCATGGTAAAATGGATGGACGGTGTAGATAATAGACATACATCACCGTGGCCACTCAAACCTCCTGCCCAATCCCCGCTAGAGACAGGCGGGGTAAGACGCAGTCCGCGTCCTTCATCGTAGCACATTTCATTTGAGCTTCGGATAGAATAAGTAGGCCCCACACACCTGGTTGGATGGTGTCGGGTCACCATTAAATCCACTTCCGTGTCCGAAACTTGCGCCATTCTCCATAGGTGTAAAAGGACATTTGCATGCCTATTCATGTGCCAATCTGGCAACGTTTGTGAGATCCAAGCCGTCCATGGATGGGTCCACAACGTGTAGATGCCCTTAGCCAAAAATGGAGGTGGACCACTTATAAAGTGAGCTATAGTTTTTAAAATAAATGAATAAATAAGAAAAGTGTTTCTAAGCTATCATTTGATTTCTAATGATGTGGCCCATTTGATGAGATGAGCAGCCGGTTCTTCGGCAAAGGGACATCTACACATAGGACTTTTTTTTATAGATGGTATGGATCGCACGCACATCTGTCGCGGTGGCCTCTAGATGCTCCCTTGTACAAGCTCGTAGGATGGGCAAACCTCATTGTCATCTTTGACCCATGCATGGTGGGATGTTACATAGCAATGGTCTGGATTACTGAACCATGGGCTCGCTTGTGAAAATTTTGAACCACCACCATTTTTTGTCATATGGTTTTAAGGTTTGGGCCCAAAAATGATCCAGATTTGAAACTCTAGTGGGCCACATTGGTAAGTAAAACTGCATATTTAACACATGCTCTTTAAACTGCCGTGATGCCCAAGAAATTTTAGATTGGGCATAAGAAACTGTTGGTTATATTCGGCCCATTGGTTATGAACTTGTGAATGGTTGAGAACGTTGTTTCAACAGTTTTTATGATATAAAAACATAAAAAATGGACCACTGATAGTTTTAACATGGTACTGTTGCAGGACCCACCTTTGCATCGAATCCGTCTAAATTTTGGGCCCATCACCTAAAATGAGATGGCAAAAATGATGGACGGTTCAGATTTGTAAAAAGCATCTTGAAAGTGGGACCCACCAAAATTATGGGCGTGTAAGTTCAGCTGAAGATGGTGGCCATGATAGTGGGGCAATTGTGCTCTTTACAAAAAAAATCAAGTGGTCACCATTTCCCTCGTATGATTTTAAGGCTTGGGGCAAAAAATGATTTAAATTCAAGCATCAAGTGAGCTACACAATAAATAATAAGTTTTATTTACATGGGGCTTAAAAGCATGTGTTGTCATGAAAAATCAATCCAAGTACCTTCCATCCAAATGATATTTTAGAATATTGACGACATAAGATATTGCTTATGCCGATAACAATAATATCACAACATTATCAATACTATCGTCAACAAATTGAACATTGCATACAACCACGCTTCTAAAAAATAAAAATAAAATGATTATATATATATATGGTAATTTTTTTGAAATATCATTGATACATTGGCAATATAAGCGACACTTGCAATTTATTTAGTTGAAAATATTGACAGTATCAATACATTGGCAATACAAACGACGCCTAGAATTTAAACTGTTGAAAATATTGGAGATAATTAGTGACACATTGTTAATACCTAGAATTTTTTATTGTAACGACTTGGAAAATTTCGTGCAATAGCCCAAGTATCACCTCAGGCAGAAATCACTTAGGATCAAATCCTTTAGAAATTAAACAAAGTTAACTAAGTGTTAAACTAGATTAGCCATGAAATCCGCTTGAATTACTTTAAATACGATCTACAGGACCCAAAACCTGTAGAATCATTAACGCTAGGTTATCCTAAAATCTAGGATCAAACTCATTACCCGACTGCTCTTGGGAGCACATTGAATCTCTGTATCAGATTTGGACCGCACATCGAAAGTCCGAATGATACGAGGTTATAGAATTAAGACCGCCTTGCTGGGCTTGATAACCATCTTGGAAATTAAATCCAGATAGTGTCCCACGGCTATTCGCTTAAGCCTGGAGCGAGGAGTGTGAGAAAACTGTGTTTTCTTTGGAAATTAAATTAAATTTAAGTAATCTGAGACTTGATGTTTGCAGGCCAAGTACAAGCAATCAGACCGTCGAAATCTGACCCAAATATACCCTCGAATCAGGAAACATTTCATACACATGTCCATGTACTTGTAACCTTGATCGAGTTTCTGTGACCGTTGAACTAAAACTGGTCCGCCACGTATGATCTGGGAACCCGACTGGAATGAAAACTTAACTTGACCTAGATCCATAGTCCGTGAGCTTAAGTCTGACCTTTAACTCAAGGGGGGCTCCAGAAGTACTCCGTTGAGACGGAACAGACCCGCTTTAGACACAACCTAAGTATACCTTGACCCTGAGTCTATTCTGGAGAGTTTTAGGCCTATATAAGGACCTTAAACCTTCACTCTCTCATCCCATACGAATTTGAGAAAATCTAGGAGAGAGAAGAGAGAAAAGAGAGAGAAAGAGTGAGAGAAGTGAGAGAATCTTCCTGCTATTCTACCCTAGTGCTATACGTGCTTAAACATCACGATCTAATCGCTTTTCCGGCGATTCCGACTTCATTTCTAGGTAAGAAAATCCTAACCCTAACCTGTTTTAGGGTTTCTATTGGTACAAGTAGCGAAGTAGCTGACTTACCTTGTGTTATAAGTCATCGTATCGACGTTGACGAAGGCATAGAGTTTCTGTTAAGTTCGTTACGTTTATACGGCGTAAGGTGCGGACTTTAGACGTATAGGTTATGGTTTTCAACGCTTTCAATGTCAGATAATGATAGATTTATGATCTGGGTGTAATTGTACATGTACAAACCGATGTTCGTTTTACGTTTTGGTTGCGTATACAAATTATGATGTATTGTGTATTCTGTACAATTGTAGAAAATACTGTATAGTACAAATTTTGAAAGTATGTTAGCCATGATTAATCACTGTATGAACATGTTATATATATGTATAATACTTACTCGGCGAAAGGATTCGCCCTAATGCATGTTTTTGCTAGTATACGTTATGTATGTTAAAAGAGTGTATTCTAAGTGTTTGTGAAAATGCTTGTAAGAGTAAGTACTTAGATGATTGTGCTTTAGGTAGGTGTTGAGATAGGATTCTCAACTAACGTAGAGATGTATATGATTTCCTCCATGTTGGTTGTTTAATTTAACCGCTTACTTATAAAATATATGTGTTTGTATTTCCTGTTTATTTTGTGCTTTATGACATGTTTTATGACATACATGTTAACATGCTTGAATTACTTTGTTTATTCTGCTTTACTCTACATGCTTCTGGTTAAGGATTGATTGTGATTGGGGCTATGATTATAGTCCAGACAATTGGTAACAGACTTGAGTTCGTGGTTGAGATTCATTTGCCACGTAAGATGTGTTTGACGAACCCGAGTCGTACTTCGGTTGACGACAGTGGTTAGGCCACACGAAGTGTTTATGCACTTCATGTCGTTCAGCTGGTTGTACGCTCGTGCTAGTTGAGTTCGTCACGTAACCCGATCTTTCTAATGTATGTTCACCATGTTTGGACGCTACTGCTTGAACCTAGGGTACCAAATTTACCAGTGTAACCTCGTTAACCTTGGTACCTCGATCCGCTAAGACTCATGAGCCGAGCATGGTGGTATGGGACACTGTGGTCGAGCTGTCGGCCTACGCTGGGGCCACGAGTCTCCCCGTAGTGACCAGTGAGCAACCCAGACTCGTGAGCCGAATGCGGTGGTATGAGACACTGTATTCGAGCTGTCGACCTACACTGATTGGTGACGAGCCCTTTGTAGTGACCTCGAGCATACTCTGAAGTTGCGGAGAGGCGACGAGCCTTTCCGTAATAAACAGAGTATAAACTAGGTCTGTATTGATAAGGTGATGGGGGAGCGGTGCAATGAGTGCGTGTAACAGCCCTGACAGCCCTTTATAGCGACCTAGAACCGTATCATCGTATGAGATTATCTAGGACTGACGACCCTAGAATGGATCATTACTTGGGAATGATATAAGGAAGGTACCTTAGTTTTCCAATACTGTTGTATGAAAAGGACTAATAATAACTTGGTGATCACGCTCATACCATAGCACTGCATGTGCCTGGAAGATGTGGAGCACTGAGGGATGAACGCATGTCACGGATGTAAGATGGTGTCGCATAAGGGAGCATTAGCGAGGGCATCCATCATGACTGCATTCATACTTGCATTAATAAGAGTATTTAGGAGTGTTTGATTGTACTGCTTTATCCTTACTGCTTGACTGGATTGATAACATGTTAACCTATGCTTTATTGTTCCACTGAGTTAGCTACTCACTCCCACGTTACGGGACGGTGTTCTGGACATCCACCAGACTTTGTCTTAGATGCAGGTATTGACGAGATACAGGAAGCTGAGCCTGATTACTATGATGATCATGATGAGTTCTCATATATGCAGTTCTCTGGAGGCTACGCTTAGGCCATTCAGATGACGGGGCTACAGGATGTACCATTATAGTTGTACCATTTTTGGCATTTTGATTTTTGAAACAAATACATGTATATGGTGACTCAGTAAGGTGTTCATACTCTGGAGACCGATTGTGACATTTCTGACTTTGTATACATCTATATACATCTTTCAGTCTTCCGCTTGTGTTTTATAACTTGACCTGGAGTATGAATTATTGTTTTGGTATAATCTCACTCATGATTATTGCACTAACAAAGATAACATTTAATTATAAGCATTTATGTTGCATAAGTGATGTTTTGGAACTCGAGTGTTGAGTTGCTACTCGACCCCCGATTTTCAGGGCGTTACATTTATACTCTCGTTGTTATCGGAATCGCTACTAGGTGTTATCAGTATCGCCGAGTTAAAGATACGAATAATATTGAGGATATTTCCATAATATGAGAGATACTTCAAATAATGCTCTTACTAGGATTGCACATTGCATAACACCTTTTTTTTTTTTTTTTTTTTTTTGAAAAGTTACAAAATTTATATTGAAAGAAAGAGAAAGATACAAAAAGAGATCAGGTGCTGACTCTGAGGAAGTGAACCACCTAAGCTCCCAGGAAAAAAAGATTACAGCCCTTAAGGTTATTTGTACTAGCAGCCCATTCTAAGATAAACTCTTTTACTATGTGCACTGAGGATTATGCAGATTTAGAATCATCTTTAAAACATTTACCATTTCTTTCTTCCTAAACGGAGGTACTATATATACCTAGCAAAGTTTTTTAGGTCCCACCATGATGTATGTGTTTTATCCACTCCATTCATCCATTTTTCGATGTTATTTTATTGCATGACCTCAAAAATGAGGCAAATCCAAAGCTCAAGTGGATGACACTAGAGGAAGCATTGGGGACAAATATGCCTACAGTTGAAATCTTCCAAGGGCTCACCATGATGTTTATTTGTCATCCAACTTGTTGATAAGGCCATATGGACTTGGATGAAGGGAAAAACAAATATCAACTTGATCTAAAACTCCCGTAGGCTCAAAAAGTTTCCAACAGTGGTAATTCATGGAAAGTATACTAGGAAAGGGTTGTGTTTAAAAATGAGATGGGTAATTTTGTTCATACAAAAATACGTCGGTTAAAATATATGGAAGAATCACGGCAGGTATTTTTGGGGCCACAAGGTGTAAATGACAGGTATTTATGTAAAAATAGTTTAAAAGTAATAACTTTAAAAAAGGAAAAAAGAAAAAAAGAAACAGCCTTAGGGCCCATAGTTGAAAAGGCAAGTGGCTTATGAAAAAAAATAATTTCCAACCATTTTTAAAGCTGGAGCACATACACATGAGGGGCCGTAATAGCAGACAATTGCCGGTGAATCCACTCCATCCATTGGGAGTCTAAAAATAAGGCAAATCCAAAACTTAGGCGGCTTGAAACCTTTTGAGTGCTGATCGTGATGTTTATATGCCATCCAAAGCGCTTATAAGATTACTACCAATCGCATAAACAGTAGGCCCAAATATCATCCTAATCTAAAACTTTTGCAACCCCATAGAGTTTTCAACAATGAGCATGTGGCGTGGTCCACCTAAGTTTTGGATTTACCTGAATTTTAGGCTTTTGTCCTGTTGTGAGCTTGAGAAACGGATGGATGGAGTGGATTTGTCACAGGGATCTCTATACGTTCACATAGCTTCTAGACATAGGAATTTCATGTGGGGGCACAAGCAACTCACTTTGGAGGTACAATAATGCTGCCTTCAACTTCTGATGGGGCCATGTCTGATGAGAGTGACATAGCACTCCTATGTGGATGATGGAGATTGAACTTCCAATGGGATGCAAGACACAATTGGATGCCTATTGCCTACGACCCAGCCATAGGAAGTTCCTACAGTGGAAAGTTAGTTGGACTCACCATGATGCTTGTGAGAAATCTATTTCGTCCATTCATTTTGCTACTTATGTGATGATATGATCTTAAAAATAAGACAGATTTAAAACTTAAGTGGGTCACATGACATGAAACAATGGGGATTGTGAAACATTGTGGGGCAATAAAAAGTTTTTGATTAGGTCAATGTTTTGTATTTCAGCTCATCCTGGTAGGAATGCCCTTGTGATGGACTCCAAAGTTTTAATGATAGGCATTTTCCTTCATGCTTTTCCGTGTGGTATGTTTTACTTGAGGTTTGGATCTGCCTCAATTTTGGACTCTGTCCTCACATGAGCTGGAAAAGCATATCAACCAGGTGAATTTCTGACAAACATCATGATAAGCCCCACCTAGCTTAGGGTTGCAAGAAGTTTGTGTGGTGTGAGGCGTAAGCACCACCCATCTTAGGCTGGCACGAGGTTCGTGTGGTTGGAGGTTGCGGGCAATCGGCATCCCATGCAATCAGCTCTTCCGATTAGGAGTCATGGATGTAAATTACACGTCAAGTAATTCAGTAGGCTAAGTATATCATGTAAAGCCCACCATGATGTATGTGTTTTATCCATGCCATCCATCCATTTTACCAGCTCATATTAGGACATTGGTCGAAAATTAAAGCATGTCCAAAGCTCATGTAAACTACACCACGTGGAACAATGGGGTGCAATGTTGTCCACCATTGAAACCTTCTTAGGACTCATAATAATGTTCATTTATCATTCAACCTATTCATAAGGTCACATAGACACAAATAAAAGGAAAGACACAAATATCAGCTTGATCCAAACCTATAGTGGTTCCTAAGAAGTTTTCAACATAGGTATTCTGGTCACACCGTTCCGAGTGGTGTGGTTCACTTGAGTTTTAAACATGCTTTAGTTTTAGGCTCATGCCCTAAAATGAGTTGGCAAAACAGATGATCTCAAAGATAAGACACATATATCATGATTAGCCACAAAGAGTTACTCACCATGGAACCCACATCCTCTTGTGCAACCATTTTTCTAAAAAGTGGATTACCATTTCTTGCTCTAGGAAGCTAGGTGGCGCATGATCTTTGTAAGAAATCCACTCTGTGCATCTGTTTTTCTAACTCAAATTGACCTGAGCCGACATATCCAAAACTCAAAGTGGGTCCCATGAAAAGAAACAATGGAGATTGAACATTCACTATTGAAACATTCATACTGTCATATAATTTTTGGATCATACTCATATTTTTGTGTTGTCTGTTCATCCCATCCCAGTGGGAATGACTTTATAAATAGTTTGGATGTTATATAAACATCACAGTTTGGATAGCATATAAACATCAAGGTCGATCCCGAAGAGTCTTGAACAGTAGGCATTTTCCTCACTTTTTATCCTCGTATGGCCCACTTGAGTTTAAGATATGCCTTGTTTTTAGGCTCGCGCCCTAACATAGGTTAGAAATATGGATGGACGGTGTTAATTTCTCACAAACATCCGACGGCTCCACTTAGCTTCCGACCAGTGGGTCGGAAGCAATCTGCGTTCACCTTTTGTGACCTGAGGAGCCAACTGATGACGCGGATTCGCTTTAGCAGGAAGTTCCTGCACTGGGAACCCAGGTGGGGCCCACTGCGATGTTTATGAGAAATCCACTCCGTTCATCTGTTTTTTTGTGTTAATTTTAGGATTTTAGGGAAAAAAAGAACCGGATCCATTGCTTAAGTGGGCCGATAACGTGAGAATTGAACGTCCACAGTTGAAATATTGGTGGGGACAGAAGTTTTGAATCATTTTAATATTTGTTTTTTCAGTTAATCCCAGTAGGAATGAGGTTATGAACAGTATAGATGGCATGTAAACATCACTGTCGACCCAGGAAGGTTTCAACGGTAGGAATTTTCCTAACCACCTTCTCTTTTAGTGCGGCCCACTTAAGTCTTGAATCCTGATCAATTTTCATTCGACATCCGAGCTAACAAAACGGATGGACGGAGTGGATTCCTTACAAACATCACGGTGGGCTCCACCTCAGTTTCCAGCGCAGGAACTTCCTGCGAAAGGCTTTCGCAGGAAGTCCTCGTCCCAACTGTATTGAACATCCAAGCACTTGCCAGGTCGGTTCGAGGAAACTTACTGTTAACCGGCACACAGAGGCGGTGCGCTCCGGTGGTACTGGTAACACCATAACCTAAGGTGGTACCGGGCAGAAATGGGACCCACGCGATGTTTTCAAAAAATCTGATCTGTCCATCAGATGTGTATCCTCTTATTACATTTCTGGCCCAATAATCATATCAAAAGCAAAATCAGGTGGGCCACGAAACAGGTGGACGATTTTAGAGGAACGTCCACCCTTAATTGTCATGGGGACCCACAACGTGGTTTATACACAATCCAAGCCTTCCATACTCTTCGTCTTCTCTAGATGAATGGTCAAGACAAAACATCAGGCTGTTCTACAAATCATCTGAGCCTCATTGAGAATCAAGGGAGTTAATCTCCTCTCACATTGTTCCTTGTTCTGAGATCACCATAGTTTTTAGATCAATCTTATTTTCTTTTACTGCAGTTAGATTCTGTAGAAGCATATGATGGACGGTTTAGATGGTAATAAGTACATCACATGGGCCCCACATCTTCGCCGTACCACGGTAAGCTTACGGTGGTACCGGTACCACTGAAGCGCACTTGCCTATAAATACATCTTCAGCCCCATCATTCTTACTTTCGGAGTCCTTGCAGTACCGTCTCGGAGTCCCCCCAGACGAGAGGGATTCTTACGGCGATCGAAAACCGAAAAAAAAAGCCCCAGGGAAAAACCCTAACTCTAATTCCACGAATCTACCTCTCCTGAAAGCCCTAAACCTAACTCGAGCAATCGTTAATTCCAATAATCTACCTCTCCTGAAAACCCTAACCCTAACTTGAGCAATCGCGGACAATCCAGCTGATCTGTCGCCATGGACATCCGATTCCCGTACTCCCCAGCGGAGGTCGCGAAAGTCCGGGTCGTCCAGTTCGGCATCCTCAGTCCTGATGAAATCGTAATCTCCGATCATCACCGCTGTCAATTCCCTTATTGCTCTTATGGGGATTTCATTTTCATCGAGGCGTTTTTTGTTTATTGCAGCGGCAAATGTCGGTTGTTCAGATCGAGCACAGTGAGACGATGGAGCGTGGAAAGCCGAAGCCCGGTGGCCTCAGCGATCCTCGGCTTGGTACCATTGATCGTAAGCTGAAGTGTGAAACGTGCATGGCGAACATGGCTGAGTGCCCTGGTCATTTTGGGCACCTTGAGCTCGCCAAGCCCATGTTCCATATCGGGTTCTTGAAAACTGTGCTCTCTATCATGCGCTGCGTCTGCTTTAATTGCTCTAAAATACTTGTTGATGAGGTACCCATTATAAATTCTTCGTTCTATGTTTTATGGTAGTTTCTTAGCTGAGCTGTGGCTTGTTCCTTTTGTCTGTATGCATCTTGAGTTTTTTGATTGGCTGTAATTTGAATTTGAATTATACTTCATGAGTACATCAATATTAATATGGTTTTATTGCAATTTCTCTGTAGATTGTTGGGTTTTCTTTGGTCTGAATTGTTGGGATTGATTAGCTATGGTTAGGATTAGTGGCTGACTAAAATTGCATTTTAATCAATATGAATATCACTGCCATCAAAATTAGAATGTGGTGGTGGTATTCTTTTTCCCCATTTTTCAAGTATTGTTTATGAATTTTTAGCTTGAGGAATCCTTGTGCAGGTAAAGACAAAAAGGGTTCTAGCCCATACCTCAACGGTAGACAGGCTGTTTATTCAACATTCAGCTCTCAGGTTCTAGCCGACCTTCCCAATTAAAAAAAAAAGAAAACAAATAAACAAAAGTGGAAAAAAAATCCCTGTGCAACACTTTATGGTAACACATCACTGTATTGAGGAAATGTTGAATTGTTTGATTATGTAAGAGACTCACTGTAAGTGTCACATGTTCTTGCTCTCCAAGGTGGAGAGGATGCGCTGAATCTAAATGAAGATTGACATAAGATCAAATCTGAAGTTGTGTAAGAGACTGTATGCTTATCTTAATCGTTATTTGGGGTGCTAAAAGTAGGAAAAGATAGCCTGCTTACTGCGTGTTCCATTTACTATGCTGCTTAAAGCACCAAGTACCTTTGGTGATGCTTGGAGGTCCAACCAGGATGACACCAGGACCAAATGCACCCCTATCTGTCTTGGAAAATGTCTTTCTTGTTTGACTGTTTAAAAAGGATTTTGGTCATTTGGATTTACCAAAGATTGTCAAAGCATAATTGGTGGATTCCTTGAAGAATCTTAGTTCTTATAATGGGGAGCAGATGATGAGATTAATAAAAAGGATATGGTGTTTGTATAATATCAATGGTTTCTGTTGTGGAGTTTATGGGTCACTGTGTTTAATTGATGATAATAAGCTTCAGTCTAAGATAAACTTGTATGGATTTCACGTCTTCTTCTTGAAAAGAATATTGTGATGAATAGGGTGAATTTCAAAATTTCAGCAATTTGTTAAAAGAAACTAAAATTGTAAGGCAATGAATAGGGATTTCCAGATATTTCACATATTTATATGTTTCTTAATTGAAATTACCACTCAAAGACAACATCTTTGACATTTTTGACTTGGTTTCCGATCTTATATTGGATTCCTTTTCTTTCATAATTCAAACCCACAAGATTTTTTTTTTTTTTTTTTTTGTTTTTGTTTTTTTTTTTTTTAAATTTTTTTAACCCAAGAAATTAACTCTATAAGTAACCTTGGACAAAAAAGTTTCCTAAATCAACTTTGACTAAGCTCTCAAAACTAGCTTAACCTGTGCTCAATGTATCAGCCATTTTTAACTCATGGGTTATCTAAAGTAGGCCACAATTTGGACTAGAACATGCACACTAATACATAAATGGGCAGACATGCTATCATGATGACATTAATCCAATAGGTGTAGAAACTGTTGGATGATTGACCCTATTTATTTTCGTTCTTGTTGGTTGGCCCACAAGATTTTGAGCCCATGCTTCCAGCCCACATCCATCATTGGGCCCAATAAATATGCTTCCTGTTAAGATTCATTAGGGCTGACTGCATACGTGGAGTCAATTCATCCTTGTGTAGGTTTGTCAGGCATGAACTGACTGTGTTTATGGAAGTAATCTGGATTCTTGCTGTGGAGGCACCTTTTTATAGGCCTGTGTGCCATTTTCGGTTGCTTTCTTTGTTAGTTGCATTGCTGGCACCATACCAATACCCAGTGCTTTCAAATACATCTTACTTTTATACTTCTTTCAGGAAGACCACAAATTCAAGCAATCTCAGAAAATTAGAAATCCAAAACATCGACTCAGGAAGGTTTTGGATGCATGTAAGAATAAAACAAAATGTGAAGGTGGTGATGATATTGAGGTCCGAGATCAAGATTTAGAAGAACCGGTAAAGAAGCGCCGAGGAGGTTGTGGTGCTCAACAGCCAAAGCTCACTGTTGAAGGTATGAAAATGATTGCAGAATACAAGGCTACAAGGAAAAAGAATGATGATCAAGAACAGCTTCCTGAACCTGTGGAAAGAAAACAACAGCTTTCTGCAGAAAGGGTATCTCTTCTGCATGTCTATTCTTTTTTCTCACCTCTCCTATGCTCTTCCTCTTTCTTTTTGTCACTCTCTGTCATGCGTGCTAAAATCCTGTACTTATCATCATTTTTGTTCCTCTGGTTTTCTGTTTTTTCTAGGTTCTAAGTGTTCTCAAGCGGATAAGTGATGAGGACTGCCTGCTGTTGGGTTTGAATCCTAAGTATGCCCGTCCGGATTGGATGATTTTACAAGTCCTCCCGATTCCCCCTCCTCCTGTGAGACCTTCTGTGATGATGGATACGTCTTCTAGGAGTGAGGTATGCTTCTGCGAACTTGCAAGTTTCATTATCTCGTTTTATCTGCTTCTTATCTCTACTGGTGAAGTTCTTCATGTTCAAGGGTTTATTGATAGAACACTTCTTTTTGATACAACTTTTTAGAGTTACATTTCATGCCATTCTAAATAGCGTGAAATGGATTAAAATGTGTTTGTCAATGTCTGGCTTACATGTTCCTAATTCTGAATTAATAATGGTGATCGCTACACTTTTATCCAACAATCAACAAGGTTTTTTTTTTTTTTTTTTTAATTATTTTTATGTGCTGTCAAAAATATCATTCCTTTGTCCAACATATTTTATGACTGCTATTAATTTAGTCCAGAACGTTGTTTTTTTTTGAAACAGGATGACTTGACTCATCAGTTGGCGATGATTATTAGACACAACGAGAATCTGAGAAGGCAGGAGAGAAATGGAGCTCCTGCCCACATCATCTCAGAATTTGCACAATTACTGCAATTTCATATTGCTACATATTTTGATAATGAGCTTCCTGGTCAGCCGAGGGTATGCATAACATATGTTCATTAACTCTTAGATGAAGAATTAAACAAAAAGCCTTAGACGAGGAATCTGATCGACTGATTTCTGCTTTATTGTTCAGGCTACACAGAGGTCAGGACGGCCTATCAAATCCATATGCAGTCGGCTTAAGGCTAAAGAAGGTCGGATTAGAGGCAACTTGATGGGAAAGCGTGTGGATTTTTCAGCACGAACTGTCATCACACCAGATCCGACAATTAACATTGATGAACTTGGAGTGCCTTGGAGTATTGCTCTTAATTTAACATATCCAGAAACTGTGACACCATATAACATCGAGAGGTGTCAATTTTTTTTTTTCTAGTTCTATTTATTATGTAATTTTCCCTTCTATTTCATATATGTAGTTTGAAAATAATTCCTGTACTTGTCAGGTTGAAGGAACTTGTAGAATATGGGCCCCATCCTCCTCCCGGTAAAACTGGTGCCAAGTACATCATAAGGGAAGACGGACAGAGGCTTGATCTTCGGTACTTGAAAAAAAGTAGTGATCATCATCTGGAGCTTGGTTATAAGGTACACGATTATCTATTTTTCATTCTTTATTGCCAAGCAACCATGGTTTCACCTTGTTGAAAATGTGTCATCTTGTTTGCAGGTGGAGAGGCACTTGAATGATGGGGACTTCGTTCTTTTCAATCGGCAACCTAGTCTTCACAAAATGTCTATAATGGGGCATCGAATCAAAATCATGCCATACTCAACTTTTCGCTTGAATTTGTCTGTAACTTCTCCATACAATGCTGATTTTGATGGGGATGAAATGAACATGCATGTTCCTCAGTCATTTGAAACTAGAGCAGAAGTCTTGGAGCTGATGATGGTACCAAAATGCATTGTCTCGCCTCAATCAAATCGCCCTGTTATGGGTATTGTCCAGGATACACTCTTAGGATGCCGGAAGATAACTAAAAGAGATACCTTCATTGAGAAGGTAATATCAAGTGATTTGGTTTCATTTCTGTCTTCTTTGCCGTTAGTAGTATTGTCTTCTAAGATTGTGGGAAATTAAATACGGATTGGATTTTGGCAGGATGTCTTTATGAATATCTTGATGTGGTGGGAGGATTTTGATGGGAAAATACCTGCTCCAACTATTCTGAAGCCTAGACCTCTTTGGACAGGAAAGCAAGTGTTCAATCTGATCATTCCTAAGCAGATAAACCTCATAAGAACCTCGGCATGGCACTCGGAAGCGGAAACAGGATTTATCACTCCAGGAGATACACAAGTTAGAATAGAGAGAGGTGAGCTGCTTGCTGGCACTCTCTGCAAGAAGACCCTTGGAACATCTACTGGTAGTCTTATTCATGTCATCTGGTATGTGACCTGTGACTGGTTTCCACTTTTGATTTTATTTCCTTTTTATTTGTGATCCATGTGGATGCTTTCGGTGTTACCTTGTGTCAATTTTGTATTTGGATGTGCAGGGAAGAGGTTGGTCCAGATGCTGCCCGCAAATTCTTGGGCCACACACAGTGGCTTGTTAACTACTGGCTTTTGCAGAATGGATTTAGTATTGGAATTGGAGATACAATTGCAGATGCATCAACTATGGAAAAAATTAATGAAACAATATCGAAAGCGAAGAATGAAGTGAAGGAACTTATTAAGGCTGCCCAAGAAAAGCAGCTAGAGGCAGAACCTGGGCGAACTATGATGGAATCATTTGAGAACAGGGTGAACCAGGTGCGCAAGCTGAATGATTTATTTTATTTTCCCTCCCCACTATACTTGGAATTATTTCTTAACACATTCTCTTTCAGGTGCTGAATAAGGCTCGTGATGATGCTGGGAGTAGTGCACAGAAGAGCTTATCAGAAAGTAACAATCTGAAGGCTATGGTGACAGCAGGATCAAAGGGAAGTTTTATCAACATTTCACAGATGACTGCTTGTGTGGGACAACAGAATGTCGAGGGTAAACGAATTCCTTACGGTTTCATTGATCGGACGCTACCACATTTCACCAAAGATGACTATGGGCCCGAAAGTCGGGGCTTTGTGGAGAACTCATATCTCCGTGGGCTGACTCCACAGGAATTCTTCTTTCACGCTATGGGTGGTAGGGAAGGTCTGATTGACACTGCAGTGAAAACATCTGAGACGGGGTATATTCAGAGGCGTCTCGTGAAGGCTATGGAAGACATTATGGTCAAATATGACGGTACTGTTAGGAACTCATTAGGGGATGTGATTCAGTTTTTGTATGGAGAAGATGGTATGGATGCTGTTTGGATTGAATCACAGAAGTTGGATTCTCTGAAAATGAAGAAGCGTGAGTTCGATAATGTTTTCAGGTATGAATTTGACAATGCCAATTGGAATCCAAGTTACATGTTACCTGAGCATGTTGAGGATTTGAAAACCATCCGGGAGTTCCGCAATGTTTTTGATGCCGAAGTTCAGAAACTGGAAGCAGATCGATACCAGCTTGGTACAGAGATTGCTACTACAGGTGATAACTCATGGCCTATGCCTGTTAACCTCAAGAGGCTTATCTGGAATGCTCAAAAGACATTTAAGGTTGACTTGAGAAGGCCATCTGACATGCACCCTATGGAGATTGTTGAAGCAGTTGACAAGCTTCAGGAAAGGTTGAAAGTCGTTCCAGGTGATGATTTTCTGAGCATGGAAGCTCAGAAAAATGCAACCCTTTTCTTCAACATTCTGCTTCGTAGCACATTTGCCAGTAAGCGTGTGTTGAAAGAGTACAGGCTAACTCGTGAAGCATTTGAATGGGTAATCGGTGAGATAGAATCTCGATTCTTACAATCATTGGTTGCTCCAGGTGAAATGATTGGCTGTGTGGCTGCCCAATCCATAGGTG
The DNA here is from genome assembly GCA_021015155.1 of Magnolia officinalis. Taxonomy (NCBI): domain Eukaryota; kingdom Viridiplantae; phylum Streptophyta; class Magnoliopsida; order Magnoliales; family Magnoliaceae; genus Magnolia; species Magnolia officinalis. The sequence goes on along the minus strand of JAJHSJ010002078.1, from coordinate 42,259 downwards.
AGCCAGCCACTCAGATGACCTTGAATACCTTCCACTATGCTGGTGTGAGTGCCAAAAATGTTACTCTAGGAGTTCCTAGGTTGAGGGAAATCATAAACGTTGCAAAGAAAATTAAAACTCCCTCACTTTCTGTGTACCTAAAGCCTGAAGTCAACAAGACGAAAGAGAGGGCAAAGAATGTCCAGTGTGCTTTGGAATACACCACTTTACGCAGCGTAACACAAGCAACTGAAGTGTGGTATGATCCAGATCCTATGAGCACCATCATCGAAGAGGATGCTGAGTTTGTGAAGTCCTATTATGAAATGCCAGATGAAGAGGTCGCCCCAGAGAAAATCTCTCCTTGGCTGCTTCGCATAGAGTTGAATCGTGAAATGATGGTGGATAAGAAGTTGAGCATGGCAGACATTGCGGAGAAGATTAACCTCGAGTTTGATGATGATTTGACTTGTATATTTAATGATGACAATGCTGAGAAGCTAATTCTTCGTATACGTATCATGAATGATGAAGCTCCAAAGGGGGAGATGCAAGATGAATCTGCTGAAGATGATGTCTTCCTCAAGAAGATTGAGAGCAACATGTTGACGGAAATGGCCCTACGAGGCATCCCAGACATCAACAAGGTGTTTATCAAGTCTGGAAAGATAAATAAGTTTGACGAGAATGAAGGGTTTAAACCTGAAATAGAATGGATGTTGGACACAGAAGGTGTCAATCTGTTGGCTGTTATGTGTCATGAAGATGTTGATGCAACTAGGACAACAAGTAATCACTTGATCGAAGTGATTGAAGTTCTTGGAATTGAGGCTGTACGTCGATCTCTGCTGGATGAGTTACGAGTGGTCATTTCTTTTGATGGGTCTTACGTGAATTACAGGCACTTGGCTATTCTATGTGACACTATGACCTACCGTGGTCATTTAATGGCCATCACCCGCCATGGCATTAATCGGAATGACACTGGGCCAATGATGAGATGTTCATTTGAGGAAACTGTGGACATTCTTCTGGATGCTGCTTTGTATGCTGAAACAGATCATCTCAGAGGCGTCACCGAAAATATTATGCTTGGGCAGCTTGCACCCATTGGCACAGGGGACTGTGCCTTGTATTTAAATGATCAGATGTTGCAGCAAGCAATTGAACTTCAGCTTCCTAGTTATATGGAGGGTTTGGATTTTGGCATGACACCTTCCCGTTCACCCATGTCTGGAACTCCATATCATGAAGGCATGTCGTCGCCAAGCTATTTGTTTAGCCCAAATGCCCGTTTGTCACCCATTACAGATGCTCAGTTTTCTCCTTATGTTGGTGGGATGGCCTTCTCTCCTACTTCATCGCCAGGATACAGTCCATCATCTCCAGGCTACAGTCCATCATCTCCGGGATATAGTCCTACATCTCCTGGTTATAGTCCCACCTCACCTGGATACAGTCCTACATCGCCTGGTTATAGTCCCACTTCACCTACATACAGCCCTAGCTCTCCAGGCTATAGTCCTACTAGTCCTGCATATTCTCCTACAAGCCCATCTTACTCCCCTACTTCACCCAGCTACAGTCCAACATCCCCCAGCTACAGCCCCACCTCACCAAGTTACAGCCCCACCTCGCCAAGTTACAGCCCCACCTCACCAAGCTACAGCCCTACTTCTCCAGTTTATAGTCCGACTTCCCCAGTCTACAGCCCCACCTCTCCTGCATACAGCCCCACCTCGCCATCATACAGCCCCACCTCGCCTTCATACAGCCCCACCTCGCCAAGCTACAGCCCCACCTCGCCTTCATACAGCCCCACCTCGCCTGCATACAGTCCAACTTCTCCTGGTTATAGCCCAACATCGCCAAGCTACAGCCCAACATCTCCGAGCTACAGTCCTACTTCTCCAAGTTACAATCCCCCTTCCGCAAAATACAGTCCATCGCTGGCGTACTCCCCAAGCAGTCCCAGATTGTCACCATCCAGTCCTTACAGTCCGACATCTCCAAATTACAGGTAAGAGAAACTCGCTGTTGTCAAAGTTGAAACCTCAGTGATTCGCTGGACATGATCTTGTGGGTTGTGATCAGTTAAAATTGTGATGAGTTGAACTCATCGTTCCAAAAAAGAAAAAAAGAAATTTTTTTTTTTTGATCTCTACAACAAGAACAATTCAGCAGCCATTCAGTCATCCTGTATCTGCTGAGCATTGGCTGATTCTTATTTGTTACATTAAGTTCTTCCTGTCTGTTGGGATGATTTCTAACTCGACTCTGTTTCCACCCATGGGCAAGTCACAGGCTGAGATTGGATTGTCAACTTTAATATTGTTTTTCTTTTTTATTCATCTTCCCTTTATCTGTCATATACTTTGACTTCTATATTTGCTTTTATTGCAGCCCAACTTCACCATCATATTCACCAACATCGCCATCATATTCTCCTGCAAGCCCTACGTATAGTCCCAGCAGGTAAATTTCTCACTACTTCAAAGCATCTTTTGTGTTGCTTGTGAACTACGTTGTGCTCTCTTTTCATGTGGATGGGAATTGTGATGCATGCACAGGTGCGGCCATGCTTGCTCTGGTGGGCATGTTTGGTTGCCTATGTATGCACTAGCAAACTCTTCTCCTACTCAATGAAGGGCTTATTACGACAAATCCTCACACATCTATACATAAATGATGGTTCATCAAGAGTATGGAAGAAAAAAACACAGAATTGTTGATTCAATGGAGAAGGATAGAAGTGAAAACAAAGGGAAAAAACTGGAACAAGTGAAGAAATAGGGTAGGAGTTGATACCTCTAGTGGTCCCAGGGTATGAGGTCCTGAAGTAAGCAAGAGTGGGTAACCTAATCTAGTTATATTAAGATTCAGAATGTGGATATATATTTGGCATAGTAACAATAAGGTTACCAACCATGATGAAGAGGACGGAATATTAAAATTCATCTTTTTTAAATTATTTATTTATTTAAATTTTCTTTTAAAAGTAGCAAAGTCAAGAATCGTGGGGCCTGCACGGTATATGTATAACATCCAGCCTGTCCAACACCAATCATGGTGATCAGAAGAACAAAAAATCTGGCCAATTGAATCATCATATGGGCCACACTTGAATTTTGATGTTTCGGAGTGGTGTACATCATTTTCTTATGGTTTGGCCTACCTTATGATTGGACCCGCCATATTTTCCACTTGTATGATAATCATGGTTGGGTGCATCTGTTGCATCGTTTGGATGTCAAACAAATACCATGGTGCCCACAATTCTCGATTATCCACTTCTTTAAAGAAAAATTGAACAAGGGCAATTATGCAATTTCTTCCCTTAAAAGAGCAACATCAGAGAATTTTGGTTCTTCGAGACAGTATTTGGTAAAATCTAAACTGCTGTGGAATTTTATGTTAGTTTTAGGGAAGAACTTGTACCAACTGTACAGAAATCAAGGCACACTTTTAATGGGATAACATGCTGGCAAGTTATTTGCCATGTGATGTTTCATGGTTTTGGATCATGTGCACCCTGGTCATATTAGTTTTGGTGGAATTGGTGCGACTAGGAGTCTAGGACCACCGATATGTTAAAATCGGATGACTAAGTCCCTAATTGGTCCAACTCGTCTCAAGACGAGTCTGGTCAAACCGTACAATTCAACCTGATATGGACCTAATTAGGAAGAGTTGCACAATGCAACCTGTCGGAAGCTTATAAATATGAGGATGGTTTTTCCAAAGCCCATTTTCACTCTTTTTTCTTGTTTCCAAAGTTCAATAGGAGAGCAAGATTTTGAAGACTATTGCCATCCGTTTCAAGATAAACGCGCTTTCAAATCTTTGGATTTGCCTTCCAAAGTTTCAGATGGAAAATACCCATTGCGGTTTCTCATCTTTGAGATAAGATTTCTTTTTAAAACATTTTGGTGTTTTATCTGGTTTCAACTCAAGATCATAGATTCATAGATCCATGGGTTTGGGATTAGATCCGTGAATAGATGAATGATATTTAGAATATTTTTTTATATTAAAATAGTCTAAAGATGTTAAAAAAAAAAACTGTCCTTTTTTTTTTTTATCTCCCCTCTCTAATTTCTACATCTAGATGTAGTTATCCTGAAAACTCTGTTGTACGATACTTCCAATAACTGGGTCTGGGGACATGTTTGTTGCTGATTGCTGACCTTTTAGATTAGTTCAAGTGATCCTTGGATGATTTGATACCGGACTAATTCCACTAGAGATGCTTGAAAACCATGGGATGCTAGCACAGATGAATATGATGACTTATAGTGTCATAAACCATGGTTGACCTTAACTTAGAAAACTATGTCCAATGTCTAGTGCTGAGATCATGAGGATATACAACACCCACACCCATCCACACACACACACACACCCCAAACAAAAAAATAAAATAAAAAAATCACTCACCCCTGCTACCCTGGGATGAAGTTGCACACACAACCCATCCAAGCAAAATTAGAAATGAAATAAACTCATGTGTCTACCTTGCAGGTAGAACTCTCGATTCGGCCACTTTATATGCTTTACAAAAAAAAAAGAAGAAAAACTAAAATCAAATTATCAGTGTAACATCAATGCATCACTGTTTATTTACTCAAACTCATTTAATTACCACAAATCAATGTATAAGATGGGATACAGGCATACTAACAAGAATCTCTTGGTCCGGGACCCATTTGTGCATTTGAGTAACTATGGTACAAGATAATGCATAAAACAGTGTGGTCAAAAAGCCGGTTTAGAATCTTTTGGCTCTCATGTCATGGGATTGGGTTTGCTACCAAAGACCCCTGCCTTTGAATCTCAGAGAAGGGAAACTAGTTGTAGCCAGTATTGTGTGGTATTGATGAAAGATTGTTGATTAGTTTGATTCTATGTGCTTTTAAAATCCCAGGGATCTTGATGGGACTGATGTTATGTCCGATGATTGTAGAAATTTTCTTCTTACATTGGGATTTTCATGTCGAAACAGTACCTAACAGCAGTCTTTGCCCTTTTGTTCTGCAGTCCATACAGTTCAGGCGTTGGCCCAGATTACAGCCCAAGTTCTCCACAGTACAGGTATGGTGTCTTTTATGTGGATTTCAGTTGTCTAGTGTTCTCCAAGTTACCTTCTTTCATAAGCGGCATGAGCTTAGTACTTCACCTTCTATTTTCAGTCCTAGTGCTGGCTACTCACCTACTGCACCGGGGTACTCACCGTCATCCACCAGCCAATACACTCCTCCGCAGATGAGCAATAAGGATGAGGGTAGCAGTCGCTGAAGTGGACAAGAGAAACTGAGTCATTTTTTTTCAGCCAATTCCCGAAACCAGGGGATAAACAGAAGCATTTCTTCATCTCATGAAAGTCTGTTTAAGACATTCATGGATTATCATGCGTGCTTATGATGGATGATCCATTTCACCAAAAACGAACGCTAGACGCATTATTATTTCTGTAATATATGAGCAGTTTTCCTACCGGAAGATCTAGGAAAAAATAGAATTTCAGAGATGTAATTAAGAAAATTATGCACGCTTTTGAACTATTTTCAAGTGTGTTTACTTTTTGATGTACTATTGTGGAATGTAGCAAGAAAAATTGGCCTAACCGGCCGCTAAAGATCTAAAAACCATTACTAAAGGATTTACCGGCGGTCAGTAACCGCCGATAAAAATAGCGTCGGTGAAGCCTTTTCTAAATGTCAGGTACCTTTACCCGCGGTTGTGCTGGACGCCCCTAAATCGTACGTTTTTCAAAAAATGGTTAAAGGCTACGGATTAAATCCGTAGCTATAGAATTCAAGGCTTCTAAAAATCCGTAGCCATTGGTCAAAGCTTTTTCATTAAAAAAAATAATAAAAAAAATAGGTGACGTGGTCCTGATTAAGATAGAGAGTTGTAGAGGGATTTGATAGAGAATACTCTTGATTTGGACAGCTTCCAAGTCATGGAATCATCAAAGCTGGGATTGGGATGGATCTCCTGCAAAAGGGAGAGAAGCCCAATAAACTACTGAATCTCTTCATCAGAGAAATTTCTTCTGGAAGGAGGGATCCAGATTCCACCTTTACCATTATGAAAGAAACAATCTTTGATGGGAATAAAAGGGTTGGAGCAAATAGAGAATGAAGGAAAAGCCTCAGCCAAAGTAGTTGTGCCCAACCATCGATCCAGCCAAAATCTAATTCCATTCCCATCACCAAAAGAGAAAGAAACATTCTCTTGAATGCACGGGGTCAACTTAGCAAGGTTTTGTACATAAGAGGACTCTTTCATCCACCATCCAGAAGCAGCAACCACCTGACTCCAAAGGCTGTTAGATTCGATCCCAAATCTCCAAATCCACTTGGCTAGCAGGGCCTTCTTCATTAATTCCAAATTTTTATACCCACCCCTGCTTCACTATATGAAATACAAACTTCCTTCCATTGGAGCAAAGGGAACTTGAATGATTCAGCATTCCCTAGCCACAAATTTTCTCCGCATCCTGTTGATTTTAGAAACAACAGATTTAGAACAAAGAAATAAGGGCAGGAAGAAATTGGCATACTAGAGAGTGAAGCCTTAATCAAGTTAATCCCGCCCCAGAGACAAGACATTACACTTCCAGGACACCATTTTCCTTTCCATTCTTTCTACGATGCTATCCCACAAAAAAGGTTTGCTTACCTATATTTCTTTCAAAATAAGTAGCCATTCTAATTCAGAATTAGCAAGAAATATATTTTCATTAAATATCGTTTCATTACCAATAGATTTGTATGTATTTGTGTCGTCTGCTAACTGCCGCAATTCCTCTAATGCTAGGAGGGCACGTTTCTTTTCTCCTCCTTTATTGCACATCTGATTTTGCACCTGAGAAGCAAGCAATGGATTAAGAATGACCATAAGTGCAAGAAACAAGAAACTGAAACCACATTAAATCTGCTACGGTCTCATATTGAAGTACCACCAAATCAGTGCTGACAGGAACCACCAGCCTTGCATTTGGAGTGACATGGAAATTGTAAATTGGATTAACCAGGGATTCCATTTCACTGCTATTTTCTGCCCCAAATCTCAATTGTGATAAGAACAGAACAATTCCCACCTCAACACTATTATACAAGCTGACATTTGGGCACCTTTCTTTCTTTCTTTCTTTCTTTCTTCTTCTTCCTCTTCTTCTACCTTTTTTTTTTTTTTCATCCCAGTTGAGATTCGGGAACTTTTTCTTTCCCAGTTGAGATTTGGTAGAATGCATCTGCCCATTAGGGTTCAACTAAATGTCAATATGGAACACCATCTAAGGAATTTGTGAGTCAAAAGATCTTATGGATCAACTGCAGGTCAAATAGTAGGAGCAAGATCCTGAAACAAGAATGTATAGAAGGTTCCTACAACTAAGATTGCAACAAAATACTGCCTTCAAACAGAATAATGCTCATAGAATGTGCGCCTTGCCATGGCCCACAAGAATGCCTGATCTTATCATGAACCATACTTGAAGCTAGAACCCACAACACATGACCACCCAAGCAACCAGATTTTAGGAAGCTATAAGAAGCCAAGGTATCTCCAATTTGTTTCCATGTACCTAGGTATTAGGTAACAGTATCAGCCAGCGTATTGGCATGTTGTTGTTTCCTTCTTTAGCATTCATACAGTGCATCAAGGCTTCAAATTGCAGTCACATTACTTCCAAGTTCCAAGTTGGACCTGTGAAGAACATAATTGCAATTTGAAGGCTACTTCCTCATTACAAACATTTGGAAACATGTACTTCGACCAAAGCCAAAATCCTCTCAGGAGAAATGTAAGAACAAACAACAAACTTTAGAAAGCCAGATTACAGAGAATGACATAACAATGAAATCTTTGGAATGTGTTTTCTTTCCATACAAACTTGGGGATGGTGCATCTCATGCCCAAAGATCAGGTGTAGTTGGCCTTGGCCGTGCAATTTGACAAGGTAATCTATTGATTCCATTCACAAGTATACGGATTGTGCATTCAAAAAGCCTGATGCATCCGGGGACCTAACATGCCAGACCAGAAAGAAAAAAAAAAAAACATTAATTTCTTTAAAACACAGGTTTGCATCGAACAAAAAAAAAAAAAAAAAAAAAAACAGACTGGTAAGTCTACAAATATTAACAGAATCTAGAAAAAAAATTAAGATTCAGGTTTGCATTGAACAAATTCAACAGTTGCTCTGAAAATTGGAACAGTAGAGATTCGAAAACTTAAATTTGAAGCACCTTTAACCTTGTCCAGCTGAGTCTAAGACTAAACCAAGTTGGAAATGAGAACCAACATACCGTTTCACCATCATCATTAGTCGTTCCAGTTGAATTGATGTAAAGATAAATTGGCTGGTTTGGATCCCATCCATTGCAAGTAAAGCAGTTCTGCTATCATGAACTCTGTGACACCTGGCACCAACTAATCAATGCAAATGGCTAATTATTAGTGTGTATTATGCCATTAGATAAGACATGAGAGTCTACAAATAACAAATTGTATGTGTAACAATATATAGGGAGACTAACAACATAGGAAGTGATAGGAAACAGTTTTGTCAGTTATGTCAGTTGATCCAACTGATGTATTCTGATGAAGACCAACAATCCTTCTCTGCATAAAAGGAATGAGAATGCAGCCAGCAACATGAGTTGATAATGAATACAGGTGGTCCTTCCCATCTTTACTACTAAAAACCAAAAAAAAAAAAAAAAGGAAACATAGAATATTGATATAAGATACTCCACCTTAATCACCTTCACGATCATAACAATTTTATTTATTGCTCTTCCCATCACCTTGAAGACAATTGCATCTGAGCCCTTTTCCCATGCAAATAGTAAATACAATGTTATCAGCAGGAGTCAACAAAAAAAAAAAAAAAAACGCCATGCTCACAAAAAATACAATACTTTTTTCCCAGAAAAGTGGAAGCACGCCACTTGTAACTTTATTGATCGTTCAAACGAGATGTACAACCATTTTATAGAACTAAGATTGGAATTTCTAAAACTTGTTACCTGAAAATTACTAAATAAGAGAACATAAATCAATGATAAGAAATTATGTTTTTTAGATGACAAAAACAGTGTCTCAGAACAAAATCTGGTAATCTTTGTCTCAAAAACAGACAGCAAAAGACATAAGGGTTAACATGAATCTGGATCCTCTGCTTGCCACAAGTAGAAGAATTCAGTTTTTCTGCATCGTCAGTCCCAAGCTAGAGACACGTGAATCCAATCTAGCAAAACTATCAAATGGCCCATCTACACCTTTTTCTACCTGAAAACATGAATTTAAATTTGTAATTAAGTCAAATGTACAACACAAAATTCATCCTTTTTCCACATTTACACCTACAACAAGCAGAACCTTCATAGCCCCAAGGTTGCTTGATATAACACTAATAACATATCATGGCCATGGATACGGATATAACACCCACAATTACAAAGTACATATAAAAATTATGAGAATGTGCTGTAGGATTGTTAAAGAAGAGAGAGTTAATTTGGATGAAGAGACATTTTAACATTTGACATTATAGGATATGCTGAAACTGAAGCATTGAATTATGAGAAAGCAATAGAGAAACAAATAATAATAATAATAATAATAATAGATATGATAATAATAATACATTTGTTCAGACATGGTTGCTGCTAAGTAAACATATTGTGGTTCCACAATCTATATGCTAAACGGTGAAGTACAAAGAAATACAAGAAAACAACTTTACTTGTAGAAGCCGCTGAGCATAACCACCCTCCATTATTCTTGCAAAAGGGGAAGCATGCGAATATTTGTTTCCTTCAAAAGCACCAAACTTGCCAAAATCCAAGCTGCCAAACCACCTCCAAATCAATGCAAATAATTTCCACTAGATTATCCATTGCTTGCATGAAAGACACTTTCAATAACCACATTTTGCACAAATCAAAATCGCCTACCCCAAAATGACAGAGAGAATAAAACTCCAAGGAAACTCAAATTCACCTGCCCATCAGAGAGCCTTTCGGAGAGAGAAGACAAAGACCCTGAGTTTTCTTTAAAAATGTGCCTGCTATCGAGGGAAAAAAAAAAAAAAAAACTCCTTGGAATCCTTCTGGTTAAACTGATCTGCACCTAGAGCTGGAAGTGCCCCTCGAATCCCGCCCACTCCCAACGCCATTAGATTAGAAGATTCCACTGTAAAACAATAGAGCTTGGCCACCTTTCACACACGACGACTTCTCGCATGGCAATGCCGGCCACAGGCTCTTTTTATGTGCTTGGATTATGAGAAGTACATATCCCTGAAAACCCAAAATCAAATTATAGTTTTAAAGAAATCAGTGAAAATTACAATTCATTTTGTTTAGAATTCAGTTCAATCCAGATTTCGCTGTTTATGAGTGTGTTTGCTGTATGAATAGCTGATAATAAGTATATAAACATTTCTACTTTGAGTAGGAAAGAAGAAAATCCCAAAAACCATATCAGTAAATACTACGTTGTTCAGCAATTGTTTAATATAGAAGTTCATAGAGCAAACCCATTTGAGGCCCATCAGATCAATGGTTTTGATAACGTATTTCGAGGCGACCAAGGTTCAAAAATATTACAAGAACGGTAGGCTTGGATGTGCCTAGTCATTAGGCCTTTGGGCTACTTGAGGTCTTTTGGCTCGCTCTGTTAGGAATAGACATAACTCAGCCCATGGGTCACCAGGAAGTCTTTTGGCTCGCTCTATTCTTTTGAAAGATAAACTGCAATCGAGTTTCATATATAAAGTTAACAAAATTTACTGCCTTGCGTATACAGTTTGTGTAATGAGAACTAACCTGCAAATGATGTGTTTCTTAATCCTGCAAAAATGGCAGATAAAGAATTCAAATGAGCATATGTTAGCTATATTTAAAAAACAATAAGAAGAAGAAGATCAAAATCAGTATTAAAACACCAAATCAAATAAAAAAAGGATTTTACTGGAAATCTCTGCATCCAAATCAAAAAGAAAAAATAAACCCAATTGAAAAATCATCGAAAGACGAAAACCCCAATTCTGATAGAGCAATCCTATTGGATAGGTTAATTAGATGCCACACAAATGGTGGGGTGGGCCTCATGCCACACAGAGACTACATAGATGTTACACAAATGTTTTAGGAATGCTCATTTTATCTATGAATGCTTAATTTTTGAATCTTCCTTGAAAAAGTGGTAAAACTTACAAGCATGGAGGACAAACTGCTACATCGCTGCCTAACTGGAGAGCTCGGACTGAGGTCGATTACTCAGCGTGCAAAGTTGCAGGAAGAAAATTTTCCAGCCAAAAATTCAAATGCATGTTAGATACTACACTGGTGATTGGATACATGTTGCCAAAAGAAAATGTATTGGTAAAAGAAGAAAAAAACCCCAGTCCCGCCTTTTTCGAGGCCGAACCAAAACCACCTCATACCAACAAGTGCAAGCTCCATTCAGAAACATGCGCAATTATATTAAAAAGACAATACACAGTATTTTCATACGTGATAAGAAACATTATTAGAGAAATGAAAATGAAACAGTATCCGAGTTCAAAGCACTACCAACAATTCAAAAACAGAAAAAGCCCCACCACAAAATGACAACAACAGTTAAAAGAAACAAAAATAACATTTGAAAAAAAAAAAAAAAAAAAAAAAAAAAAAAAAAAAGAATCTGACAATCTATAAACGGATGAGACTAAGATGTGGATTTGCTAAACCATTAGCACCAGTGAAACCAAAAAGATGCATCATGCATCACCACCCATAAGGGTAGATTCATATAGTTCACCACTTAAAATGGTGGTGAGTGGTGACACTTCAACATTGCACATGGCACAGCCATATCGCAATCCAGAATTGCTGGCAGAGCATAATCCTAAAAACTACACTGAAAATATGATAGAAACCATCTCATTTCGCCCTCAATTGGACAAGTAGGGTTGCTTGATCAGTGTGGCGTTAGAGATATGCTCCATCCAAAGTGTGCCCACAGTCCCGATGATCTGGATAGAATAGACGTACATGAGTGCCACATTTGAGGATGTAGAGACACCACCATTTTCAAAATGGTAGTGAGCTATCATAGGAGTCTGCCCCGCCCAAAAAAGCAGAGCAGTAGATTAGCAAACGTAAACTAAAAGACATCATTATGGTGTAGAGAACACACAAAATAGTCACTTAAATACATCCAGACAAATCACAGTAGCACTTCTCTAACATTCAAAATTTCAAAACCGAATTGGAAAAAAGAGAATCAAAGTAAACTCAATCAGACTTTGTTACTAAAAATCCAACAACATACGAATTCAGCCAAACCCATCACAGAAACAGTACTCAAACTTAAAAAAATAAAAAAATAAAAAAAAAATAAATAAATAAATCCCAAAAATAAAATCTTTTGAATTTCCAATCAGCTACACCAAAAATCAGTTTAAACAGTAGTTCAGAAATCGGAGGTGTTTTTCCCTACAGGTTAGAGAAATGCTTTACACAGGTCCAGGTGAAACAATTTGAGAACAGGGCAACAACATCATTATAGGTTCCTGAACACAGTAAATATCCTCGTGAGGCTAAACCTTTGTAACAATACTACAAATGAAGCTAACTACTACTGCATTCATTAAAACAAAGAAAAAATCATATCAAAAATCAAATGATTAAAGATGGACATCAAAAGGATTAATTTGTTGTTACCAGTCCTGTTGCATTTTGCAAAACCAAAAACCTCTCCCAAGTGGACTCAGACCTTTCCGAACTGTCACTCTCTTTCCAATATGGCAGCTTCTCACAACCACTCAATTCCCACCTCAAGGAAAGAGATGATGAGTTTGCAAAAGCCCTTCCAGACTTGTGAATGCCAACAACAGCTACTCGAATAATGCAGCCATTTGCCACAGTAATTGGAGAGATGCTTTATGTTTACTAACAGGTAAACAGACGCTTTACCTTTACTATGTGTGGTATCCAACAAAGCAAAATGGGACGAGATGTCAATTGACCTTTCAACCAATCATGAAAAACAATTTCCCTGGACCCTTTCACAACCACACCTTGTCTTGGGAAAAACTTGAGTCATGGATGAAAGGTTCACATTCTTATATCAATGACATGGATAACATTAAAATTAAAAAGGTCGCAAGGAATTACTAGAGGTAAATAAATATTAGACTGTGAAATCAAATCCTAGGCCCTGTTTGGTTGCCACTTAAAATGACTTAAAATACTTTATTTAGAGACTTTGGTAATGATTAAAAGTAATCTTGATAACCCATAATTTATATAAACCAAGATCACTGAAACATAAATACTCTTAACTAAAATGAGATGAACTAATTTTTATTTACATTGCAGGTGGATTGTTAATGACAACAATGATGGATATGAATGGCAATATGACATTTGCTGATTGAAATGAAACAATTTAGTCAAACCCATTTCTTTAAAAATGGATTAAAAATGTTTTTGATATCCCAATGAACTTCACTTGTTTGACTTCCTGTTTTGGCCGTACTTGAAACATGTGCAGCAGGAACTCATTTTCTGAGAAAAATGTTACCTTTATTGAGGCTTTGATCCATCATGGTAACAGTTATCATAGTTCAAATAATCTACACCTTGCCATGAGAAGTACTTAAATAGTTACATTAGATTAAACAAGCCTCTTCATGAGGCAGCAAGCAAACTGTACAAAACACACCTCCAGAAAAATTGGTGTGCAAAATCTTTGAAAAGTAGTGGCAGAATGTTGTTTTCCCCTGCCTGGCTTCCAAATTTTCTTCTCCCTGCATAAATTTGGCGATGGACAGTCCAGTCAACATCCCAAATCAGGTTTTCAGAAACAATTAACCTATACTATATTTCATTAGAAATCAGTTGAAAAATCAATTTTCAAACTCAACAACCGATAAATGCTCCCCACAAAACACATAGAGTTGGATAACCAAGCCAAGTAACCTACAATCCACAACATTACAGGCAATACATCCATATGCATCAATGCATACCAAAACACCACATTCCTGGATCTGCCCAATACAAGTCCTGTGCTGAAATTAAAAAGTGAGTCAAAATGTGGCTGCTTAGGTGGTCAGATCTGACTCAACTCATGGCCATTACAACATTAAATGGGATGTGATTTGATCGTCCATTGATCCTTTTGATTGATGGTCGATCTATGGTCTAAAGATGCATCCTTTTTTAAGGGTTTCAAAGCCTTTAATTAAGGTCTATTGAAGTTCTTCTAATGGTCAGATTGAGTGGTCAGATCTGCTAGCCATTCGCCATACTGGTTGAGGGCTAGCATATTAACAGTTTTGATCATCGAAGTGAATAAACAGAGGAGGAATGCCCTATCCACACAAACACATGGTCTAAAGTGGTATATCTGTGGGATCACTGCCTCTAATGAGGTGGATCTATGTTGATTGTTCCCCTCCCATATATCAGGCTAGTCCACTCATGGATGGGCCAAAAAAGTATGAAAGAAACAGAGAGATTAAATGTACAACAGTGGTACACGTTATTGGTTGAAGCATTTCTTCAAACAACTAACATGCAGATGTCAGCGGCCATGGACAATGGCCGATATGAAGAGAGAGAGAGAGAGAGAGATGGAGAGAGAGAGAGATGAGAGAGAGAGAGAGAGAGACGAGAGAGAGAGAGAGAGAGAGAGAGAGAGAGAGAGAGAGAGAGGAGAGAGAGAGAGAGAGAGAGAGAGAGAGAAACCTTCGATTTTCTCTTCTTTCTTCAATATTTCCTCGATTGTTGGAGAGAGATCGAAGAAGGAACAACACGTTGAGAAACGAGGGAAAAAAAGAGAGATGGAGAGAGAGGGAGGAGAGGGAATGGAGAGGGGAAGGAAGAGGAAGGGAGAGAGATCAAGAGAGTACGAGGGAGAGAGATCGAGGACGGGAGAGGGAGAGACGAGACGGCGGAGATGGAGATGGAGAGGGAGAGAGACAGTGAGAGGTAAAGAGAGACAGAGAGATTGGGCTTTTTTAAAAGTCGACTGAGCGTCCACAGTTGGTGATGAC
The DNA here is from genome assembly GCA_021015155.1 of Magnolia officinalis. Lineage (NCBI taxonomy): Eukaryota > Viridiplantae > Streptophyta > Magnoliopsida > Magnoliales > Magnoliaceae > Magnolia > Magnolia officinalis. Next base: position 27,216 of record JAJHSJ010002078.1, on the reverse strand, counting down.
CGCCGCCTAAAAAAAAGTGCCGTTATGCCGCACTTTCTTGTAGTGAGTTAAAATGCCTTTATAGGCTTTTTGTATGGACATCAACTAGTAATGTGCTTGAGAGTCTCACTATGAAAACACCATATTTGCTTGGGCAGTGCAGCACTAGTCACTGTTATTGCCACATCAACAGTGCAGCCATTTCATCAGATTCGTCTATTTGGCTGTTGCAGGAAACAATGCGAAATTCACCACTCTTTTTACTCCTAACTGAAAAGGTGGCTTTATTTTCATGGGATGGAATTGCTGTGATGGCTAAGGACCGTCTTATCAGAATGATCGTTAAGCAGCCGTGTCCCAAGCTCTGATACTCCTAGCCTCATATAAGAGTTATTCCTATAATTACAGAGGTGTAGTCCCCAGTATAACTTGTATGGGATGCTTTTGGGGCAGCCTTCAGTTTTTTGTACAGGCTGGGTGCATGATTCAGCGGTTCAAAAACATTGATGTGGTTATGTAGCGCATTGTGGTTACTCGAACCCTTGACTGGGTGTTGGAACTCCTGAGAGTCTACCACCTGAGCAAGAGTAAGGATCCTCACTTTAAACCTAGTTAATTAACATGGTCACGGGATCGCGTTCACAAGCCTGCTCAAATAAATTGAATGGCCTTAACTTAAATCTCACCATGATTGAACATATGCAAATGAGTTTTTGAGAAGTAATCGATGGGTATACTTATAGCCACAAAAATGAGAATTCAACGGTGAAAAAATATTATAAATGGATGAGTAGGGTGAATGGTTTATGAATGGTTATAGATAGGTGTGTACATCGTAAGATTCCTAGGTCGAACAGTTGATGTATGTAGGGCCATAAGGTTAGATCTCCCTAGCTACATTATAATATCCGACTGTCTATCGAAACTTTTCATCATATCCACCTGATGGTCCACTAAAACATTAAAAAAAAAAAATCACGGTTATGATCCTCACATCTTTCCTGACAAACCTACTAGATTACCTTTTGCATTGGACTATGATTGAACTTGTTTTGGGGGCCCACAGTCCTTGGACATACTTTCGTGCCAAATTTATATTTTCTAGAAAGGAGAAAAGCCATCATACATGCATCCATACACCCACCTACATCTGTCATACCATATCTCACAACATGATAATCTATCTGTATAACTAACCGTATGTTGACCTTTTGTTAGGGGTTAACACTTTTGCTTCGGGTTTATCCCTTTTACTTCCTTTCTTTACCAATTTGAATTAATTTTAACCTTTTTTTTTTTTTTTCTTGTGAATTTGACTATTTTCAGTTGGGAATAACTGATTTCATTCCCTTTTGAATCACTGGCTTCTTTTTACTACTATAGTTTTGATTCCCAAGGTTTGAATTCACCCTATCATTGTCGGTTTCCCTCGACGTTAGCCCTTTCGTTGGTTATCTTGAATTTCAATCTTTTTGACATGATTTTTTAAAAGTTATCTTTGAAATATGATTCGTTGTATGTTTTCTTGAACTATAATTATATTCTACATGTGAATTATTATCTTAAATGTTAGTTTTCTTTGAAAATCTAAATCAAATAATAATAGTTTGTCAAGGTTGTCTATTCATGGAATCTATATGCATCATGTTCATAGAGTGCTTAAAACTCAGTTTGCATTGTGATCATGGAATGTTTGGATTTTGATTTCTTGGTTATATCATCATCATGAATATAGGGAATTGATTGGTTAGTTACATTGGTATCATTGTTTAATTGAAACTTAAAATTGTGAAGAATTGGAATTGGATTTAATTGGAAATTGGATTGATGAACATGTAAGGATTACTTATCTACGCACATGTAAGGATTGATTATCGCTGCTGGACGGATATGTGATCATGTAAGGATTGCAAAATGTTTTTATTGTCAAATTCATGTGAGATGTTGAAAAAGTGAATAAATTGAATTTGAGTATGTACCTTAATAGATCGAATATGTGAGCATGTAAGGATTATAAAATGTTCCTATTGTCAGAGTTATATGAGATTTCGAAAAAGTGGTTAAATAAAATATACATATGCATATATTACTGTGCATTCATGACATTATAACATTAAGATTCATTCATGCCATCATTGTTTAAAACTTCATTCATGACATTATTTGTTGAGATCCTACTTAATTCATGTTTATTACTGGAGTTGTTTCATATGGTATATCCCTCGGAATTCAAATTTTGATGAATATGATCTTACCGGGCTTTTATCTCACCTAAATTATGACATTTTAGGTCCAAAAGGTGAGGTAATGAACAGTATATAGACAAAATATTTAGATGATTACTTTTATCAGAATTCTACTTTTAGTTTATTTTTTTAAATGGGTCCTTACTCAGGCTTCAATGGTAACTTACAAGAGTTTAAACATGAGGTGATGGTTTCGAATACCCATTGTGGTGTGACTACGTGGGTGTGTGTGGGGTGTGAGTGTGTGTGTTAAAATAAAAAGAAAAAAAGTTTATTTTATTTGAATAATTGTAATAAAATAAATTCGAGACTTATGAGTAAGATATGATGATGGTAGTGGAATAGGAATTTGAATTCATAATTTTTTGTTTTGAACTCGGGATTAAGGTCATTGTACTCGGTTTCAGATTTCGGGGGATGACACTTAATCATATTAACATACACTCAATTACATATTAGAGATTTATATATTATGTATTAGAGAGTGATATAAAGTTTTTATTATCCAGGTACCTACCTTTTGGCCTATCAATAAAAAATTATCTACTTTTGAGCTATTTTAGTTTCACTACCTCTATTTTTAAAATACAAGCAAATAACTATCTCTTTGACTTTGACTCACGATTCTCTAATGGAAGTCGTAGTTTTCTTTTAAAAAGTCAAAAATGCCATTATGGTTTTTTAAATATGATGATTTTGATGCAATCACCGTTGAAAATTATCTCACTAATGGAGCCTTAATGGAAGCTAACTTCGGTGGGGTCCACTGACATTGCTGGTGCGATCTTCACTGTTATCCATATGCTAAGTCGATTTAGGACATATGCCAAAAGATGGCCCTACAATAAGTGCTTAAGTAAGCCATACCATATGAATCCGGGAATTAAATCTATTCATTGGAAACTTCATGGGGCCATTGAAGTACATACGGTAGGCCAGTAGGTGTGACCTTATCATCACTGTGTCCCTTAAGAAAATTTCAATGATCAACATTGTTGCTTGTGGTATGGTCCACTAGATCATTAGCGTGTGATTCATTTTTTGACCCATAGGATAAAACACGATAGCGAAATGGATGCAAGGCATGGATAATAGTCATACATCATGGTAGGGCCCTTATTGCAGATCCAATATCGTCCTTTTGTGTGTGGTCCACTGGATGTTCCTATGCGCTTAATATAAGAACATCCAGTGGACATTTCACACTGTTTCCAGTGGACATTTCGAGCCATGGTATATAAAACAAACTGACCAAATGGATGAATGACATGAATAATATAGATGTATAATGGTGAGGCTTGCATAGGTGTTTAGGATAATCCGGGACATTTCACCACTGTTTCTGGTGGTGTGGTCCACTGAAACAATGGATGTGCTTCAAAATTTGCCTTAAGGCATAAAATGACTGGCGAAATGGATGGATAGTGTGGATAATACACATACATCACGGTTGGGCCTTACAAAGCTGTTCCATCACGCAACAATTTGTTATATGTATTCTATTTCGAAAACTTAATAGAAATCTACAACTGTTATATTCACAACTGAATAGAAATCTCCACTCATTTCATTTCACAACTCAATAGAAATCTACATTTGTTTCATTTCATAACTCAATAGAAATCTACATTACTCGGGTACCACAATTGAATACAAATCAACATCTCCATTCAATATCTGAATACAAATTTACATTTGTTCCATCATAGAACTAAACACGTGTTCCATCACAGAATCTAATGCAAATCTATATATGTTTTATTACAGAACTGAACACATCTATTCCATCATAGCACCCAATACAAATTTACATATGTTTTACCACACAACCGAATTCAAATATTCATCCATTCCATCACAAAACCATATACAAATCTACATTTGTTCTATTTCACATCTAAATACAAATCTATATCTGTTGCATTACACAACTGGATACAAATCTAATCCATTCCATCCCACAACTGAATATAAATATCCATCAATCCTATCCCTTGCACAACCTGTATGCTTAAGTTCTTTCCAACAACTTGTATGTATAAAAACAAGATACGTAAGTTAAAATTGAACTCATAAGCATTTAGAAATAAACTTTTAGTTGATTCTAACTCTTACCGGTTAGAAAAATAGTCAGTTGGGAGTTTGTTGAAATCGAGTGGCATCAACATATTAAGTTGAATCTACTTGAATCAAAATGTACATTAGAGTAGCATCCAAAAGAGAATAATTTTGAATCTTAAAATAAAGATGCAACATCGAGATACCCATGAGAAGACAGATCCAGAGTTCACATTAAAGGTCAATCATTACCATACAATTGAAGTAAAAATCTGTTTTATTTCAAGTACACAATGAATCTCCACAGATGAATATAGTAGTGAACAAAGACCCACTATATAATCGCATCTATTGGTTAAGAACACAACATCAGCTATAAGTAGCAAAATGTATATGATTGCGATGTTAACAAGGACCCACTATATAATCACAGTATGAGCTCATTCCTCTGTTAACTATAATATCGAAACAGTTGCACTCTAACTAAGCTAAAACAGATTTGAAATGTTTACATGAGTGGCTAATGCTTGATTCATTGTAGTCTTTATCAATCACCTATAGAATGGAAAATAAAAAATTAATTCAACATACTATAATTGCTAACAGAAATAAAAGAATTAGAATAAGAAATTGAACAGAGATGATAAGAGTATCCGTAAGTGGCTTATTTTGTTTTCTTCCTGGAGTTTATCAATCACCTAGAAAACAAAAACAAACCAATTAACTCAATTCTTTGTAAATAAGCAGAAATCTGAGTATGAAAATCAGAAAGTAAACATAGGAGAGAAGAGAGTCATTTTGAAAGAGAAGTACGATAACACTAATCACAAATTAGTGCAATTCTCATGTCCTAGCTAATCATTTATGTCATTCTAGTGGACACTAGTATAAATCCTCCTTGTACACTTTTCAACTTTATAAGATGCGGTAACACACTTTCGATCATTCTATTCACATTGTGTTGCCTAAGTGTCATACAGAATGCATCAACACTATCAAATTATTATTATATTTTTCTTTTTAAAGTTGGGTTAATTGTTGATAAAATCATGCCTCTCAACATCTCGTCTTTATATAAGATGATTACTATCGTCATCATTTTTTGAATCATGGAGTGAATCCAGATCTATTAATTCATCAAAATTAGCTACATTCTCTTCTTCTGCTAAGCCGATCACAACGTCATCCTCCTCACCTTCTGAGGCACCCGAGTCTTCATTACTTCCATCATCGCCTTCATCATCATGACTTTCTTCCTCCAAAAATGTAACAAACACTTTCAACTTTCTCTTCCCATTCTTGTAATAATCAAACATTTCTAGCATTTCTCGGTCAGTACGTACTTCTCCCATCCTTTCACGGGACTGATGTGTGGAATCTTATACTAATTCTAATATTTTGTGTATTGTCATATTGCATTAAAGCCCTGAATGAGCTATTGATATCCAAAAATGGTAATTTATCGTGATATAAATCATATTCTTACATCTTACCACAATGTATTACATTTTACCACTCGTACAATTTATACTGAGTTTGCCGCCATAATAACTTGAGTTACCACGATTACGTCTAACGATGTCACCTTCGTCAGCTAAAATCTGTACATGTTACCTTTAAAGTTAGTCTAACCCTCACAATGCATAATGTAAGACCCGTATCTTAACCCATACCGTTCCGTAGGCCTCCGCAGTCTTCCCGGTCGAATTTCGGTAACTCGCAATCTGTTATCGGTGTTTGAGCGCGATCCTGAGTCGTATCCTATATATCAGAGTTAGCTCGACTCGAAACTTGTACCCTTGCAACTGTGCCGTCGCTGCGGTTCCGACGCCGCGTCTCACCCGCCGAGGCGATACCCAGACCAGGAGATGTGGGCTCGCGTTCAGTTCGAGCAAAATGCCGCGCATTTGCAAAACCCAAGAGAACATAATATCAATCCCATCAATCCCATCAATCAAGTACACATCACTCCAATTACTCACACCAATCCCCAAGTACAACCACCCCTCCCCAAAGTCAACTTTCTCTTACAAAAGGTACATTCATCACTCACCATCCCTCTCTCCCATCATCTCTCTCTCTCTCTCTCTCATTCTCTCTCTCCATTTTTTTCAAGCAACTCCATGAGAGCAACGTCCAAGCTCCCCAAAGAAGCTAGTGTGGCCCACCTTCCTACCTCCCATCTCCACCATCCAAAGATCATCTCGACCGTTGAAATCGTTCCCTTGGAACTCTAGAAGCTATAGGCGGAAGAAGGAAGATGAGATCAAAGGTGGGTGCCTTCTTAGGTTAGAATTGTATGTTTTTTTTTTTTTGGATTTGATGATTGAGGGCCCACCTATTTTGGGACCCATCTTGATGATGCATTGTAAGATCTAGGGGAGCTCATAATGGCGGAGCTCCCCCACATCACGTGTCTCTCTCTCTCCCTTTTTTTCTGTGATGATCTTGTGGCCCACTTGATTTATGCGTTTCATCCAGTCGTCCAGCTGGGACGGTGGAGCCCACCTGATTTATGTGTTACATCCAGACCGTCCATTTCTGGATGGTGTTGTAGTGGGCCACCCTGATGTATCTGTTAGTCCAGCCGTCCGTCTGTGGCCCCAACAGTAGATCAGCTACTGTGTTGACGCTGTAAGTTTTGTGGGTCCCATTTTGTGGTATGAGTTATACCTACACCGTCCATTTGATGGCGGACCACCTGATGCATGTATTTTATCCAGCCGTCCACTAGCTGGAACGGTGGACCCCACCATGAGGTGTGTTTTTATCCAAACCGTTCATCTGTTGCTACCTAGCAGCTGGAGCTGCCATTGACGACAGTAAGCTTGTAGGTCCATCACGAGGTATGTGTTTTATATCCTTACCGCCCATCTCTCTCTGGACGGTGGGTGGCCATCATGATGTATTTTGGACCGGGCCCACGATTGTATGACATTGAATTATATTTATGCATTTATAATCTCGAGTGCTACATGAATGTATGATTATCATATGTCACATGCCAATCCTGATGTTTAATCCACATCTTAGAACAATTATTATTGGATTATCGTCAGGGTTTAGTATACTTCCGACACTAGTTGACGCTCATCGTGTACGAGACCAAGTGAGTGCAAAAGACCTCACTATCTGCCTTGACAATGGTATACGAAAACCCACCCGGCTCGTCAATAGCTAACCCATTTCACGAGCTAGCTAGTCAAACTCAACCTATTATATAGCCCTCTTCACTCGGGTGGGTAAGGTCAAACCCCCTTCCAATTGACCCCGACACAGTGGGAGACGCGGCCTACCGATATCCAACCATCGTGGGCTCATGAATCTATTCGGTCGAAACATTGGAGTATTCTACTAGTACCATAAGGTTTATGGACTTTCACCTAGGGACGCCTATGACACCTTATAACCTTAATAATTTCCGGTGTCCATACTCATATACTCCAACCATATTTTGGTTGCGAGACTACATCCCTGGTGTCACTAGGGAGTAGATGCAATGTGCCATACATATGCGTAATGCACGAATTATACTATTCAACTCATGCATCAAGTCATTGATGATCATGCAGGTTACCCTATCTCATACGGGTTTCCAACGAGTCGTGAGGCATATACTACAGGTTTGTATTTCTGTCAGGCAATTTAATTCATGATATGAGTACCAACCACAGCCGTGGTCGGGTGTATGGTATGATACATTCACATCTATAATCAGGCATACATATGATGTGTATGAACATATAAATGAGCATGATATGCATTACACTAAGCATATCATCAGTGTCAACCTTATCAAAGCCAGGTATACTAGCATGATACCAATCTTGGCACATACACATATATTCTCATTCATGCACAAAATTTAGGTTGCATAATATATGTGATAATCAACCTTAAATAGAAAGATAGAGTGTGGACCCGAATGGTGGTCATAGTAGAAATTTAAATATCCATGTGGTATGGCCCACTTAAGACTTGCATCGGCTCCGTACTTGGGCCTGTGTGCATAAAATAAGCTAGTAAAATAGATGCACGGTTTAGATAAAACATATACGTCACGGTGGTTTCACGGTCTTAAATAATATGTCAAAATAGATAGACGGCATGAATACAACAAGTACATTTGGGTGGCCTCAGTCATGAAATAATCTGTCAAGATAGATGAACAACGTGCATAAAATACATACATTACTTTGGAATCATTCCCTGGATGAGCAGAGTGAATAAAACTATACATCAGGTGGGACATCATAGCATGTCTTAGGAAGTTTTTGATGGTAAGCATTCAATCACCACTACTTTCTTGGTGGGGTCAATCTCTGATCAGGCCCCACTTCCACCCTCAGGTAGGGGGCCAAGTATCCCACACACCCAACCAACTGGGATCCTAAAATGGGCCCTACAAGTGCACTAAACAGGTGAGTCAATACCACCGTCCAACAAGTGCCAAGTAGGCTACTATTCATACTAACTATCCAACTACCCATAAGGACTCGTTGCTGCCATTTGTAGCGACCAGATTGGTAGATCCACCTGGGAGCCTCATCTACACATTGGTGGGGTGTCCACGCCCTTGCAAAGGTCTTTAAAGGGTTCAAACAAAGCCCAACAAGGCTGCCCAAAACACCATTCCGTAAACAAAACAGGGCCCACCCAACAGTAGATTGGCCCACCAAGGCCCGTTGGCCTTTGTGGCGATCACAATGGTGGGGCCTCTTGGGCATAGCACAATCATCATGGTGGGACATCATACTGAGTTCCACGGGCTCTGAAAGAGTGGTAAACAAACAACACCATGGGCCCACCAAGGTTTCAATAGTGGACGTTCATTTCCATTGCTTCTTGCAGGTGTCGTCCATTGAGCTTGGATATAGCCCGCCTACTTATTAGGCTGATAAGATGAGTGGATGGTGTGGAGTCATTCACACCACGTGTTGGCCCCACTGATCAGTGGGCCACTCCTAAAATCAGCTAGAAAAATGGACGAGCAGTGTGGGCCCAACCCATGTAAAATGATGGGTAGGTTTCTATATATTCAAGAGGGTTTCAACATTAGGTGTCATTATCCTATTGTTCTTGGGGTGGCTCATCACCATCGTTCCCTGATGGTAAGGTCCACCTGAGACTGGATCTGCTATATTTCTCGACAACAGAACTGATGGACCCACAAGGTAGATGGGGCGGATATAAAACACATCCATTATAGGTGGGGTCCACCGAGATTTGGATTTGCTTCGCTCTTAAATGGGTTGCTAAAAGGATGGACGGTGCAGGTAAAACCAGCACTATGTAGGCTCAAGTAAAGTTTCAATGGTAGGTAATCAACCCCACTGTTTACTATGGTGTAGTCCACCTGAGATCAAGATCTATCCCACTTTTGGGCTCAAGGTCTAAAATGATCTCGCAAAATAGGTGGATGGTGTGGATTAAATGCATACATCAGACTAGGTCTCACGAGTGGGACCCCTGGTTGCTAGCTAAGGGGGCTGTCCGCCTCTCACAGATTTTTCTATGAAGCTTTTCAACTATGGGCGTCAATCCACACTATTTGCCTTGGTGCGACCCGCCTGAGATCAGGCTCCGCATCAAATTTGGGCCTTGTCACTAAAATATTATGGTGAAATAGATGGATGGCTTGATAGGTTTTGGTAGCTTATGAACATCGTGTTAGGCCCTTAAATGGTATCAATGGTGGATGCTCCACCTCACCGTTGTCTATTGTATGGACCACCTGAGATTTGAATGGGTCTTATTTTTTGGTTCATGGCCTAAAATGATTTGACAAATCGGATGAACGGCTTGGATGAGATGCATCCATCAAGGTGGGTCAAAAATAGCTAGATGGAAATTAAACCGAAGACAAAAGTTTCAATGATGGGTGTCACTATCTCATTATTTCCTACGGTGTGGGCCACCTGATCACCTGAGGTTGAAATCTACCTCATATTTGGCCTATGTACGACATGGATTAACCAAATGCTTCAAAGTGGGCTGGCGAGTGAAAATAAAGATTTATATTTAATGCAGCTCAGACCAATTCATAAAAGAATCAACAATCAGTAAGGCCCGTAGCTTTAGGGCAATCGCCGCAGAATTTTCAAGGTCGTTGTTTAACTGTAACAAGGAGGGTCACATGATCCATATTTGAATTTTCCTAGCTGCATCTCTTAACAGAAATACAAAATCAGAGGCAATAACAACAACAAAGGCCTGGTGGTTATCAACACCATCAGAGGCCAGGTAAGCATCAATAAATATAAGACACATAAATGATATAAAATATAGGTACATGGTCAATTGAGTGGACTGCCAACAATGCTAAATTAGGTTGTTCATGGGAAAACCATCTAACACCATATCGAAGACGTGGGCCCAAACACTCTAAGGAGGAATTTTGGGATGACCTATAGACCCTCATTTGAAACTATGATAGACCATATCTCAACCTTATAAAATCTATAAGTTCCAACTTTGATACTAAGTTGGAAGCTCTAGAATCATTGGGCCTATGAAAACAAGTTTAATGTATACGAAGTATAAGTTAGGAAACTATGGATTTTAGAACTAATGTGCTCATGGGATACTTGGTGGGCCACTGTCTATAGAGACATTTGAAAATAAAGTGAGAATCAGTATTTCACATATATGTAAAACTAGTGGCTCTATGTCAAGCCCACTAAGTTGAAATGGATCATTTTTGCCTTATAATTAGAACGAGGCTTAGAGGGTCACTATTTAACAAATAGGACCCATTAGTGTTCCCAAAATCACGACTATGGTATCGTGTGCTCAATAATATGGATTTAGAAATCTTTCTGTATTGAATACTAATAAGAAGAGTAAGACTCAAATAATCATGATTGGGCTTAAGGATCAATGTTTGGTTGATGGTAAACATACCTCAAGTAGGGTTTGATTTAATTAAATATAATTGGATTTTGAATTCAAGGTACTATGGACCCAATACGTTGGCCTTAAAAATCTCAGAGTGAGTCATTAGAAAGATTTGAGCCTAAGTATAAGAGAATCTTAAGAGACTAAAATTAGAGACAAGACATTATAACTCAACCAAAGTGAGCTTATGTTGCTAAAATGGTCTTTACATGTGCTAAAGTAAGACATAGTTTTCATATGCACTCGAGGGTCACACACACACACCACATACTGTGGATGCGCTTAAGTAAAATTAGGTTTGGTTAGAAATGTTGAAGGATAAGTTGAGAATGTGTGAATAACTTAAATATTTTGAAATGGAGAAGTAATTATAGTGAGTTTCCTGGAATAGAATGAAATATAAAAGAAAAGAAGCCAGGAAATCGAAGATAGCAGTATCGAAGAAGAAATTCAAACAGAAGACCAAGCATGAGATATACATAAGGGATCTTGATTGGCGACCAATATATTCCTGTGAAAATGTATTGGTAAGAGGTTATATATCCAAGATGTTCCTTATATTCTGATGATTGTGCTTTATATTTGAAAACTTATGCTTCATTTCGAAAGTTTCTTAATTTGAAATTCATTACTCTATTTGAGAAATTTTTATTTGCAAATAATGTTTTATTTGTAAGCATTTATGATGTATGTCATATTTGAAAAGCATGTGTTATGTTATTTTGGAAAGTTTCTTAAGAAGATAACTATGTTTGAAAAAGATATTCTCACGCATTATAACACTAGAGTGAGGGTTGATTAAGTCTCATGTTATTTATGCTGAGTGAATAAGCCTCGCGTTGGTTATGCTAAGTGAATACGCCTTGTGTTGCCTATGCTGAGTGAATAAGCCTCATGTTGGCTTTGATAAGATGATTATTCTATACCTCTTGTTGTCACGATACGATGATTTTTACATGCCTCATGTTGGCTTTGAATATGCTTGTGATGTCCTGGCTGAGAAATTTCACATGCCTTGTGTTGGCAGTATTGAGTGATTACTTATTACCTTGAGATGACTTGCTAAGAGATAAAATTCTATTAAGAAAAGAGAGATGTTGAGCTCATATGAGTTAAAAGTGGAATTTGATCAATTGAATGAGAATTGATCCTAATGTTAACCGATGAATCGTATCTTGAAGAGTTGATGAATCATGCATATATTTTCTAACATTTCTCAAAGATTTTTCCTTTATTTGCAAAATATTATTATTTTGTCTTGTATACAGAATTCTTACACGAGCTATGTGCTTATGGTTTTCATTGATGGAAAAACCACAGACAAGGGAACAAGTTGCAATGCTCAGGAGGTGGCCGAATGAATTTGATAACATTGATCATTTTCTCTACATGATGATCTATTCAAGCTTAAATAAAATTTAGATTTCCTTTATCTCGCTATGGCAGTTAAACACTTTAGTGAAATTAATGATTTAAATGCATTTTGGTTGGGATATATAGTTAGATGAAAGATGGATGATTATTTAAATAAAGTATGCCGGTTTTATTCAGCTTATGTGGTTGATTTTAAATGCGGTAGAATGAATGTTTGTTTTCTTCATTAGACCTGAGTCATGACTCTAAATTTGGGGTTGGGATTAGCTTTAACCAGGTTTCAAATATGGGGTCATGACACAATCGTATACTATACGTATCGACTTTAGATAGGAAGTAATTATTTAACTAAAATCTTGAAACTGTTTGCACTGATATGAAAATACCTCAAAAGCAGGTTTTGATTTGTCTTTTGACCAAAAGATATGCGGCTGTACAACATTGGCTCATTGATATATTTAATCCATAATTATTGGTAGTTAAAATAAGAACAATTAGTAAGTATAAATGTATATAAATTGTAAATAGTCTTAAGACTAATATATATTTTTATGTCAATAAATAGTGAGAGAGACAAAACCCTAACCCTAATTTCTACATGGTATTAGAGTCCTCTCTCTCTCTCTCTCTCTCTCTCTCTCTCTCTCTCTCTCTCTATTCCGGCTGTTATCCTTGGCATCGTTGTCATCATCGGCATCATCACCAGCGAAAATAATTGCACTCGACACCATCAGCAATAACAACAACACTCACCACCACTAGCGACAACAACTGTAGCTATCTACTAGCGGTAATAGCTATCCCTGCCAACAGATGCCCCCACAGCCTCCAACGGCGATGGTTAGCCATGCCAGTGGGCACAACTGTAACCACTAGTGACATCAAGCCACTATACACTAATAGCCATTTGCATCCACCACTAGCAGCAAAGTGCTGCCTACGATTGGAGGAGTTGCATTGTCTTTCATCGAGTCATCCACTGTTATATGTAAGATCCCCATCTCCCTTTATGCTTGTGTATGCGGTTGTCTAATTTGGTTTAATCTTGAGTAATTTGGACTATTATTTTACTTTTACTATTTGTGAAGGACGGTAAAAAAAATCTACTTAACTAATACCCTAATTTATGTATAAACATTGAAACTAAATAGCTACAACTATCTCTTATGGTTTTAATCCACTATTATATATCTTTGTGGAAAACATAAGTTGAGTTATATTGATAAGAGTAAAAAAAAAATCTTCAGTTAAATATTCAAATTATGAAGATTAAAAATGTGATAATTATGTCATGATGAGTTAGCTTTACTTCATGACACCTAAGATAAGTGGATATTTTATGATATATATCACTACTAAAGAGATGAATGCAGCCGTAGAAATATATTCTCATAAAGATATTCTAATATGAACATATTAACTTATCAACGAAATTGCAAGTTTATAATAATATGATTTATTAATAGATTATATCATACCTCTATATACCAACAATGGAAGAAACTTGACCATTACATGCCTCAAGTTCCTATTCATGAAGAGTTATACAAGTGGTATAAAAAATTATGTATATTTGGATTTCATAGAAGACTTAGTGAGAATTTTGAGCCTTAAAGAGTTTATATTCTAAGGAGGAAATCCATATCCTCTTTGGGATTAATTATAACCACATAGACCAAAGGTCCTTCAATGCACTTCTAACATTCTATATCTTCATTTGTTATAAAAATGTTTACCTTTGCTAAGTCTAAACAAAAAAAAAGGAGAACTTTATAAAATGACAGTACAATTAATTATGTTAGTTTTGGTGATTCTAATCCTTTGAACTATGATAGTTGGTGTACACACATTATGGTAAGCGTGGGCACAGTAAGCATTTCTGCTATCATGAATCTTCATCCTCATTTTCAATTTAAGCCTCGATGAGGGGCAACACTGTCATAGTTGAGGGAATGTGTAATGTTACTAAAGTACTAGTTACCAAACTTTATTAAGAGATTACTAGCTTTCATACTTACTCTACATGCTATCCCATCGGGGGATTCTTCATATATTTCTGCACACAATGTGACCAGGCACACCTTAAATTGCACTGGATCTTGGATTATCAATTATGAGACCATTGATTATATGAGTAGTCAAGAAGGTAACTATTTATCATATTCTCTAAGTAGGAAATCATATTAAATTAGTTAATGGATCATTTTATTATGTTCTTAAAAAATAATATTTTTATCTCAAATCGTCTATTACTTTACTGTTAGTTTTCCGTATTTCATCTTTTTCATCTAATTTACTTTCAATTAGTTCTCTAACCAAGCAATAAAACTGATTTATGATTATTGTTTTTTTCAATTCTTATATGATTCATGATCTTTAGACAGGAAAATTTTTTTATAGTGGACATGAGAGTGGCCTGTTGTACCTTTTTGACCCAAATGGTAGTTCTTTTTCGTCCATTGTACACATGGTGTAAATAAAGATAATCACATTTATTTATATTACTGTCGCATTGGTCATGTGTTGGTTAGTGCTCTTTATAGTTTTCATATTTATTTCATTCTTTTATTATTAATAGTGTGAGATTTGTTAGCTTTTTAAGCATTTTATAGTTCATATTTACCTATTGAGATTAAGTTTATTGAATCTTTTGACTTAATACATTTGGATGTATGAGAACCGGACGCTCTTTTCCTATTTTCGAGAGGGCGTATCCCTTTTTGGAGAAAAATGGCTCTCGTTGTGTCATTATGTGGATATTGTTACTATATTTTGTTTATAAATGATCAATCAAAGTTTACTTAATTATTACTTATGAAAATTTGAGTAAAAAGTACATTTTATTAATTACGTTAGAATATTACGTTAGAACTTTGTTTGGTCGCACTGTCAAAATGTAGGTTGGATAATGTAAAGAATAGATAATGCAAAGAATATGTATGATAGGAATTACATGATTTTTTCTAATATTGGTATTTAATGCCAAACATCACGTGCCTATATCCAACAACAAAATAGATTTTTCGAGTAAAAAAATTCATTTACTAAAGGTAGCTTGCTTTATATTTACTAGAATGATCGTTTCTTCAACCTATTGCGATGAAATAGTTCTTTTTACTAGTTATTTAATCAACATGATGCTCTCTTAGTCACTTGGATAGATTTATCCTCTTAAGCTGCTTGAAATATGCTCTCCTTTATTTATTTTACATCCTAAGTTATTTGATATATCAGTTATGTTCATCTTGGTGGTCCTATTCGGAAAAAAAACTCTTACATAGGTTTGTTAAGTGTATTTTTCTGGATAATCATTTTCTCAAATTAGGTATAAGTGTTATTGTCTAGAAAATAAATATTGGTATGTTTCTAAAGACATTATCTTTTTTTTTTTTTTTTTTTTTTTTTTTTTTTTTTTTTTTTAAGATGTATCATATTTTACAATGTCTCTTCTATTCACCTATCGTCATGCCTACCTTTTGTAAATGACACTACCATCAGTGAAGAAGACAATTCGGCCAAAGATGACCAACACTAGTCTCTGCCTATGGCTATAAATTCTACTTTGCCTGATTCTTCTACTAATCTTTCCGTTGTCGTTTAAAATGTGAATGCACTGATGTCCTCTAGCTTGGTATCGCTTTGACTCCCCTCGCCATATTAGTTACTTTGTTTCATATCATCGTCTTTCTCACTTTTTATGATTTTATGTTTTTTTTTTCTTCATTTTTAATTCATTCTTAAATGATAGATATTTTCAAAGACCCTCTTATACAAAGTAATAATGATTGAAGAGTTGATCGATTTAAAAAGTAAGGCACTGAAAAAGAGAAGATGACCGCTTTAAAAAAAGTAAGGTACTAAAAAAGAGAACAAAAGTAAGATACATTGTCAAAAGTAATAGTGATTGAAGAGATGACGACTTTAAAAAAGAAATGTACCTATAAGTTGGTCAACCCCTTAATAGTCATTGTCTCATTAACTGTAAGTAGGTGTACCTAGTGAAGTACAACCCTGATGGGTTTAATGCTCATTATAAAGCCATCTTGATGTAAAAGAGTTTACTTAAAAGATTTATGTTTACGAAAATACCTTTCCTCTGATTGATAAACTTAATTTAGTGCACGTGTTGTGTTCTATTATTGTAAGCCATTCTTCGCCTATTTATCAATTGAATATCAAGAATGCTTTTCTCAATAGAAATCTTCAAGAAAAAAAATTATACGTGTCCTCTTAGCTTCTTACTCATGAGTCAACTGAGAAAGTGTGTTAGTTAAAAAGCATTGTATGGGCTTAAATAGTCTCCGCAAGACCAATTTGAGCATTTCAGTACTACAATATTTTAAATTGGTTTTTAGTGGCATGTATTTGACCACTCCATTTCTATCAAGTAGTATGGTGACTTTACTACTATATTGGAAGTATATATTGATGACATACGTATTACTAGTGATAGTAATACTAAAACTTCGATGGTCAAGTTCTTCTTGGCAGAGAATTTTAAAATGAAAGATCTCAACTCATTCCATTACTTTATTAGGATTGAAGATGTCATTTTTTTAAGGATTTTTTTTCAATGAAAGTATTCTCTCAACTTTTGAAACCTGAGATGTATCGTTGTCTAGTGGGAATTCCTCTTTATCTATCCATTATTCGACTTGACATTGTCTATACCATGAATATAGTTAGTTTGTTTCTGAAGGCTCACTACTTTCATCATCTTGACACAGTGTATTACATTTTTCAATATGTTAAGGCTACTCATGAAAAGAGTATTTTTTGTGCTTTCATAGTCATCTTCATTTTCAAATTTACTGTAATCATAATTGGATTGGTTCCATGCATGATCACCCTTCTGTTAATGGTTTTGTATGTTTGTTAGAGAAAATGTTGTTGTAGGAACGCATCCAAATACGCGTCCGAATCTAGCCAGCTCATCTGTAGAATAGGATCGCAGATTTCTCTCCTCTGTAATCTCTTAGATTCTTCTTCTTCATTGTTTTCTTTCTTTAGTCTTCCTCTATTCTTGTATAAATACCAGTTGTATGCAACTCTAAGAAATTAAGCCTTCTCTTTGTTAGGAGATGTCTTAAATCTGGAAAATATTTACGTGCACGACCGGTCGTGAGAATGGCTTGACTAGTCGAGCGTTGTACGACTTAAAGTCCAACGAGCTCCTGTTTTTGGGGTCCGAGGTGCTCGACTGGTAGTGGCTTATGCACGACCGGTCATAGGGGTCCTTCGAGCGGTCGAGCAGTCTGCTCGACCAGTCGTAAGTTACGCAGATTCGCTTCCGAATCCGATGCGGACTGCGGATTTTGAGTCGGCCTTTCGCAAGGGTGCGAAAGGGAAGTTTCCTAAACTATAAATAGGGGTCCCTAGGGTTATTCTAGGGCATGCTAAGGCTTCCTAAAGGGGTTCTAGGGAAATCAAAGGGTGTAGCAAGGGTGAGATTCGAGGTTGTTCGAATCAGGTAAGTCCTCTCTTTGTAATTTCTGTTTCATAGTGGAGATCTGTCGCTTTGTGACGTGATTTTTTTCTGAAAGGGTTTTTCATGTTAAATCTGTGTGTTCTCTTGTATGCTTGGTGCCATTGGATTGCTATCCTAGATCTAGATCTGTGTGATTTCGCAGGTTAAAAATCCCAACAAGTGGTATCAGAGCCAAAGTTCGGTTGGGGCACAGATCTGAATCTGAGGGACTAGTAATAATGGTGAGCACCAGGTATAAGATTGAGAAGTACTCTGGGAAAAATAATTTTGAGTTATGGAAGATCAAGATGATGAGTTCTTTAATCAAGCAAGGCGAAGATGGTGCCCTTGAGGAGCGAAAGTCTACTATGAAAGATGATGAATGGAATACTCTTAATAAGAAGGCGTTATCATCGATCCGTTTATGTCTCATGGATGAGGTTCTCTACAACATCATGAGGGAGAAAACTGCGGCTAAGTTATGGGCAAAGTTAGAGGATGTTTATGCGAAGAAATCCATTGAAAATCGCCTGCACTTGAAGTGGCAGTGGTATAACTTCAAGATGGCAGAGGGTGGAGATCTGGAGGCTCACATCAGTAACTTTAATAAATTGGTTTACAAATTGCTGGATATAGAGGAAGTGATGAAAGATGAAGAACAGGTATGTATGTTGCTGAATTCTCTCCTGGCGTCTTTTGAGGCATTCAAGGACACTATGTGCAGCACGAACAAAACCCTGAGTGTTGGTACCATTATCTCGGCTCTTCAAGGGAAGGCTATGAGACAACTAAACAGCGACATGGGGACGTCTTATGATGCACTGTTTAGTGGGTAGTAATTCTGGATAAGGTACAGTTCTTCATGTTCTTCATGTTCTTCATGTTCTAGATCCAAATCTAAGGGCAAGGGCAAAGGAAAGGTAAAATGCTGGAACTGTGGGAAGGAAGGACATGTGAAGAAGGATTGTGGAAATCCTAAACTGAAGAGAGAAGATTCTGAGGCTTCATATAGGGAGGCCAATGTTGCTACGTCAGATGGATCGAGTGAATGTGATGGTGATGTTTTATCTGTGTCTTCGCTCAGACGGTTATATGATGATCGTAAGGACGAGTGGATGCTAGACACAGGGGCATCTTTTCACATGACTCCTCATCGGAGTTGGTTCGCCAGCTATAGCGAGTACGATGGTGGACAGGTGTTTATGGGCAATGGCTTTACCTGTAATGTTGTGGTTGTTGGTATGGTGCGCATCAGGATGTTTGATGGGGTGGAGCGTACCTTGACTGATGTCAGACACGTTCCTGATTTGAAGCAGAATCTGATTTCTCTTGGTGTACTTGAGGCAAAAGGATGTAAGTACACAGGTATTGATGGTGCTCTTAAAGTATCTAAGGGGGCACGGGTAATCATGAAAGCACAACGACTCGGTAACTTGTACAAGTTGATCGGGAGCACTTCAAAAGGTGGAGCTGCAGTGGATGTAGCGGATTCCACCTCTGCACGTGTGTGACATGTTGGGCATGGCCACATGAGCGGGCAGAGCAGGAAGGCTGAGACGTGTGGACAAGGATACAGAGCAGGTGGAGCAGCCACCTGTGAGAAGAGTCACATGGCATGATCGCAGGATAACAGCGAGGTACATGGACGACTCCAATATCGCAGGAGGATTCATCTTCTATTCGGATGGCTCTAGGTGAGTCTGGTGCTGAGAAGTGGAAGGTGATTATGGGCGATGTGATGGATTCATTGTACCAGACCGACATATGGGAGCGGGTGGAGCTTCCAGTGGGCCAAAGAGCGGTTGGATGCAAGTGGATCTTTAGGAGGATACAACATAGATACAGGGTGAGGTTGGTAGCGAAGGGTTATGCTCAGAGAGAAGGGATCGACTTCTCAAAAATATCCGTGCCAACGGTATAACATGTGTCTATTAGATCCGTGTTTGACGCTAGTTGGCCAACGTGATCTTGAACTAGAAGGATGGATGTGGAGTCTGCACTTCTGTAAGGGAAAGTGAAGAGCAATCTACATGAAGTAACCAGAGCAGTTCGAAGTTAAAGGGGCTGAGAAAAGACTTTGCAGGAGGTCGTGGTTCGACTGTCGTCTAGGCAGTGGTTTGATTCCTTCATGGTGAGTCAGGAATTGATGACATATGGATCGTCAATTATGACATGTCTGAAATCAGTGTACTGAAGACTTGGTTAAGTGGGACGTTAAGGATGAAGGATCGGGGGGCTGCAAAGATGGTTCTCAGTATTGAGACTGAAGGAGGAGTAGGCTTTGGTAATCACAGGAAGAATACTTTATTGTAGGTATTGATCAAGTATGTGATGGGCCAAGTAAAGCTGGAGAGCGTTCCTTACGCATCTCTCCTCAAGTTTTCCTCAGGACATGTCCCAAAACAGATGAGGAAAAGCAAGATATCTCATGATCCTTATTCGAATGCGGGTGGCAGTGTATGCCGTGGTCTAGATTAGACCAGTTATTTCATAGGTTATCAGTGTTGTGAGCAAGTACTTTGAGACCCGAACTGAGTCCGCATGTGTGCATGTGCATGTGTAGTATGCATCTCACTTATTTTGGTCTCGTGGTTCTACTAGTTAAATTTCGGTGACCCGCGACCATCGGGTAGTGTTTGCGTCATCCTTGAGTTCGGTCATGTAGACCCGACTCGGATTGACTCGAGACCTATGCCATTGTGTCCGCCTCATCGCTGCGATTCCGTCGCCGCGTCCCGTGCGTTAATCCGATATGTACATCTCAAGTTATGAGCATTGATCGATATGAGCCATTGATTGCATGATTGGTGGACCCCACCATGGGTTGCACGTTTTCCCATGCCATCATTTCACCCTAAGCTGAGATTTCTAGAAAGGCTATTACCCTAAGCCTTGTTAATATCACCATAGGCCACCATCATTGCCTAGGAGAGAGAGAGAGAGTCATCATTACAAGTCTTAAAAGTCTCTCTCTCTCTCTCTCTCTCTCTCTCTCTCTCTCTTTCCCTCTCATTTCTCTCTCTCTTCTCTTCTTCCCTAGCAATTTCCCTCCATTTCTCCAGCCCATCTTCCCTCCATTCCAGCCCCTTCTCCCTAAAATACCTCCTCATCTACCCCTTCTCACTTGATCTTATTCATTGATCCATGTTGCTTGGAGCCTCTAGATGATGGTGATGTAAGTTTCAAGGTTGATCTAGGTGGGTGCTCTTAGATCCTTCTTCATTTCTTTCTTAGGAGCTTGTGGGACCATCAATGGTTATGGAGGTCCCTCATGTCTCCATGGTTGAGGCCAATGGCCCTTTTTCCTTGCATGCATGATCCATGGATGAGGTCATTCTCCATGGACCCATCATGGCATTTTCCTTTGATGCATGTCATTTTCCTCTCTTGTGGCTGGATTATTTTTATTTTTCATTATTCTATTCTTGATTTCCTGATGTGTGTGGCCCACTTAGTGGCCCCGGAATATCTAGACCGTCCAAGCAAAGTGTACGTCTATGGTTGTCCATTCCTTGGATGTTGACACTCTATTTGCTCCACTTTGGACACATGCAATGGGTTTCATGAAGGGGGTATGGCCTGAATGTTTGTGGGCCCACTAAGGTGGATCTTAACACAAATTTTGTCGTATATTTTCTCATTTAATCAGTAGTTTATATTCAGTTATTTTCAGACATACCATGCTGTCCAGAAAAATTCTGGACTGTTTTTGGGTTATTTTTGGCACATATTATGGATTGATTTAGAGGATGTTTTACCTCCAATATTTGATTATTTCTGGAGGTGTGGACCCCACCTAGAAGTATGTTGAATTTCACCTTCATCCGTCCCTGTTTGATCACCCAAAAGAGTGGGCCAAGGAGGGTGGATAGTCCAGATTTTCTGGACTGTCTAACAACCCTGCTTGCTGTACAAACATAATTATCGTTTGTTTCTAAAATGGTGGCCACCTTTGGGACCCCACCTTATTGTATACTTGTGTAGGGATGTTGGTCTTACATTTTCTTAAAATGGTAGACCTGGGCCCGCTTTAATGGGGTGCACAAATCAGGGGCAGCAGCATTGTTTCAGCAGTAGCATTGTTTCAGAAATACCTTGCTGTCCATAAATTGTAGGAGTTAAATAAAATACTTTTACTATCCCAAAAGTTCTAAAATTTTGCATAGAAGTGTCCCACCCATGGTAGGACCTACCTGCAAAAGTTTAGGGCCAATGGACCTCATTTGATCATTCAAAAGGGTGGGCCAATATAGTGGGCTGTCAAAAATTTCTGCTATGCAGTCCAGCAGCATAGTTCCATAAAAATAAATTTTTTAAAAATATTTTCTCAAAAGGTGGGCCATATTTCTGGGTCCCACCTTGTTGGGCTTGATGAGGGACCTTGGGTCCAAAATTCAAGAATTTTGGAGGCCAGAACCCACCCATTTGATGGCCCAAATTCAGGACAGTTATATTCCAGCAATATTTCACCCTGGACAGATTGTATTCTTTAAATTAATTAAAATACTTATGAGTATCTAAAAATTATAAAAATTTATAGGGAGCTAGACCACTCATGGTAAGATCAGCCTGCCAAATTTCAGGTCTAATGGACCCCTATGTACCACCGTGACAAGGCCCGTACTGGCCCACCACGTTGGGACGTCCGACAGCTTGTTTCATTCAAATTAATTAATTATTTCTAGATGTTCAAAAATTCTGAAAATTTGTGGGGTTGTGGTTCACTTATGGATGGACCATCCTACAAATTTTCAAGGCCATCAGGCCCCTGGACTGACCGTGGTATGACCTGTAAATTGGGTCAGTTTGGGGCAAATACCGAGGCCCATATGACTAACCACCATGGGATGCCTCTACCTTGGGCTGCTGGGCCTGCATTCTAACGGCATGGCCCACTTGAAGTAAGTGTTGTATATCGCCCTTCTTATCTGGTGGGACCCACCCACTTGATTGTGTGGGTCACCATGGGTCAGTAAACCATTTAAATTAAATAAATTTCTGGACTCCAGCAGGCCCAGGAAGTGGGTGGGCTGAAATTCCACAAGGGGCCCAAATTGTGCATAGTTGATCTTTTGGAGCCGTGGCGGCCCATCAAATTTAAGGGAGTGTTGCACACACTCTTTGGCTCTCCTTCCTTAGACCTTTTGGGCTTAATTAGTGCCTCTTGAGGCCCACCTTTGTGGGGTTGTGGCTAGCCTTAACCAGAAATTTGATAGTTTTATAGGCCCAATGGGCTTGAAACCTATCCCTTGAGCCCAAGATTGTGCAAGGGCTGACCTTATTGATTCATGGGCCTAATGGACCGTCTACAAGTTGATCATGTGTATTTATTAGCCTTGATGCCCTCATAAAATGCTTAATTGTGGGCTGACTTGCAAGGCCCATGTAAATGTATATTGTGGAGGGCCTTGCTAAGTCTTTGGGCTAGTGTGCAAGGCCCACACTGTGATCAGTATAGGTCTTGCCCATGTGTATTCTTGGACTTATGGGCTGCCCTCAAGTCCACCATAATGTATGAATTGGATGACTTTTATTTTGGGCCATTTCTTTAGGGCCCATTATGTGATATAGTATATGCATGTTTGTGTTAGCAAGTAGGCCTGTGGACTCAGTTCTTTTGGATAGGCCCATTGATCTCAGGCCTATAGTCTCCTATCTATTGTGATGGGCTTAGGGGCAATAATACACAAGAAGTTGGGCCTTGGCTGCCCACTAAACTGACACTGTACTTGGGCCAAAAGTGAGGCCCAACTCACTTGTGTTAAATGTGAAACTTGCCCATGTAAATGAATTACTGGGCTGCCCATGAAGCTCACCACAACATGTGGAATTATGACCTTTGTGGTTGGGCCCAAATCTTACTTGAGGGCCACATATATGGCCTATGAGTTGGGCTTGGTGTATGACCCACTAGGCCATGCATTGCTTGGACTTTAGACCTTACATTATATGAGTAGTGGCGGACTACCTCTTGGAAACCAGTTGAGGTTGGATGTCCTCCTGGGTGATCTTAAGGTAGGCCATAGGTTTCTCTATGGATGTTAAAGGCCCACCATAGACCCTAGGCCATTTGTTTAAGGCTCAATGTGTATGTATGTGGAACCTATCTTAACGCATGATTGGTCCAGGCCGTTCAGCCTTGGATCGCCCGATTATGGAAGCACTCTCTACCTTGGGTTGCTGCTGATTCAACATTCCAGTAGCAGGCCCACTTGATCTTTTCTCGACGTATACAACACCCTCCATCTGGTGGGGCCCCCTGTGAATATTGTTGGCCTTCATGAGATCATTCCCACTTATTTGATTAATTTCTAGGCTTTAGTAGGCCCAAGAAGCTGAGTGGGCCCGAACGTTTATCAAGGGGACTCAAATGTACATTGTTATGGTTGAAACTTTATTGGACATGGGACCCACCATATTGAGAACTTGTGTACGTATTGCATGCTTGTGTTTTCTTATAATCTTTAGGCTTAATCAATGCATTCTTTTAGGCTACCTTTAGTGATCACATGAGGACCCCATCTTAGATCAGATTTTTGGGGCATCCATGAGCCTAAAGTGGGTTGGGACGTCCTAGCTTGGCCCAACCATATTGGGGGGCCAGCTTCCACCATTTTGATGGACTTGTGGGCTAAGATAAGGATAGTATTGGGCCCTTTGTTGCCCACTTAAATTGCTAGTCATTGGGCTAATATAGTGGGCACATTTCATCATCCAAACTTAAACTTATTTTGGGCCGTATATTGTGTATGCGGGCTACCCCCCAAGTCCAACTTAATGCATGTATTCTATGGCCATTGGGAATTGAGCTTGGCCTTAATTCTCTCTGGGGTCCATGTTGTTAACAGTGTTGTTATATCTTTTTATGGCCTATTATGAGGAATGTATGTATGTGGTTAATGTAGAGCCTTGGGCCTTGTATCCATATAGTTCGTGGTTGAGATGCCTCTTTGGGAATGGTGGTTAAATGTCCCCATTATGGACCCCTATAGGCCCGTTTGTATCTAAATGTCATTAGATGCTCAACTTAAACTCTTGCTAGACTCACTTCTGTGTTACTTAGACATGTAGTTGTATGCTTAGTCTTGTGGGCTACCCCAGGTAAATGGACCCCCACTAGAGGTGGGATTCCTTGTGGATATTGTCTAAATACCTAGTCTTGGTCCCTTCTTGGATAGGAGGAGTGTACTACTTTATATATCGCCGCATAATGCGTCTAGACCCATCTTCATGGCCCTGTGCATCATTGTATGCTTGGATGACACTATGTGTGTGGTTATGATTGTGCCATTGGGCATTGCATGTTGAATTCCCGAGGGAAGTAGTATTCCCTCTTGAGCACGTTGGATGGTTGGAATTGATGCATAGTTGATTGTGTGATTCATGCATCTGACATTGCATAACATATGAGCATTATCGCCCTTGCTTTATCAGGGTTGTAGCCTCCACAGATATATCGTGGATAGCCATGTTTGGACACCGAAAATGTTACTTGAGCATACCGGGTGCATAGGATGCCCATGGGTGAAATTCCCAAAACTTCTATGGTACCAAGGATCTGCTCCAGCGCCGTGACCGGGTGGAATATATGAGCGCACGAGGGCCTTATACCGTTTGGCCGCGACTCCCACTGTCGTGTAGTCGGTTGGATATGGGTGTGGCCTTACTCGCCTGATGTAAGGGGGCATTGGTAGGCTGAGTCTGACCAGCTCGTGAATGAGTCCGCTACCATCAGGCCTTGCTAGTGATTGGTTGTCCACAGGCGGGTAGTGAGGTCTTTTACGCTCGTTTGACTGTGCGGGGTCTATAGAGCTGCAGTCATCCAGTAGTGTAATGGACCCCGGTGATTTCCTTATGATGGAAATGTACTTGATATGTGGATTGGATATGAGCACTAACATTACTTCGCATTGCATTTGCATCGGCTATGTAAGCCTCATATTGCATCGCCTTGGCATGGTGCCCAGTACTCATTGCATTATAGTACTCATCACATTACAGTACTCATATTGCATTACAGTACTCATCCCATTACAGTACTCATTGCATTATATAGCCTTGGTATGGCTTCCTGCATTATCGTACTGCCTTGGTATAGTTTCTTGCGTTCATGATAGCCTTGGTAAGGATAGTGGTATTGGTATTGATCATGACTCCCTTCTGCATTTTCTCTATCTTCTTCTGAGCACCATTGTCACACACCTTCACCACCCTCTAAGCTTTCTATAAGATTATGCACGATTGATGCGTGCAGGAGATCCTAGGCAGGCGTCGTAGCAGCAGAGCGTGGAGTAGAGTTGAGCTTGAGGACTCCAGTGTTGCTGACCTCTTTTCTCTCTTTCCTATTATCTTATGTATGTCCTTTCGGACCTGATGTAAGCTTGTAAAAGTTTAAATTCTTAGTGGATTTTGTGATGTGTATCCTTTGTTACTTTCAGATGTACTTGTTGTGATCTTGGGTGTGTTCATATTGGTAATGATTATACTGTTATGAAAATCCTCTTTGTAGGATCCCAGGATCGGAACTTGCCTCAGGAGCCGAGAATGGGGTACTACTGAGGTTGTTGCGGTCAGAACCTGCCATCGGGTTCCTTGTGAGTCCTGTTACCGAGTTTGAGGCGTGACAAGTACCCCAACAAACAATATTGAGTAGCGGTGAGATGGTAAGAAGACTACGTCTTTCTTTCTTTTGGGAAGAAAGGAGCAAAGGTGGTTGGGCATGTGGATTTAGATCCGGCAGACATGATCAACAAGAATGTTCCTGCAGAGAAGTTCAAGTTCTGTGTAACTTCTCTGGGCTTGGCGATGGCGGAAAAGAAGGACGGAGTGTGCATGAGAAGCTATGATGTGATGCAGAGATAAGACAAGAGGTCAAGGAGTTACATGGTTGAAGATTGAAGACATGGTGGAGATTGTTAGGAGATGTCTTAAACCTGAAAAATATTTACGTGCACGACCGGTCGTGGGTGCGGCTCGACTAGTCAGCGCTGTACGACTCGAAGTCTAGGGAGCTCCTGTTTTTGGGGTCCGAGGTGCTCGACTGGTGTGGCCTATGCACTACCGGTCGTAGGGGTCCTTTGAGCGGTCGAGCAGTCTGCTTGACCAGTCGTAAGTTACGCAGATTCTTTTCCGATCCGTGCGGACTCGGATTTTGAGTCGGCCTTTCGCAAGGATGCGAAAGGGAAGTTTCCTAAA